>PNEQ01028868.1:0-90007 GCA_003012365.1 Medauroidea extradentata | reverse complement strand
AATATAGTCTTTTGAACATTTTTTTAAAGGTATTTGACATGGCGACATGTGAAATTCAAATCATTACGTACAACAAACCATCTTTTTTCCCTTAACGTAAAAAAGAATTTTGCTGTATCTTGAATAGTTCGTTTTTAAGATGATTGAGAAGAGGTAGTTGTTTTCCAAGTTCTGACAAGCGGTACAGAAGCCCCTTAAGTAATAAAGTAACCCTTAAATTTGATCCATTCAGATAGCGTTTGCCATTTCGTCACCAAATATGACAGTATTCTTCCGTAAGGATTAGAAACATTTAGAGTAGACATTGGTTAATCATTACTTGAATTAATGTAAAAGTAATGTTATTTACAATAATGATGTAATTTAATATAAAAAAAATTCTTGTCAAAAAATTTTTACAATTTGAACAAGAAAACTGAATTTAAGTTTACGTGATATGGCGGGAGTCACATTATTAACATACTTTTAAGTCACTGTATCTACAAGCTACATAATTATTTTCAACTGTCGAGCTGCAGAGGCTTAAAGAAAATTATTTAACAGTAAGCACGTATTTAAGTACTAGTGATGTTTGTTTCTTTACCACTCCTACCTTGCTGTATTAAAAAATAGTAAAAACTTGAAAAATTAATGTTGGTATAACAAATGTGACATGAAAAATTCTATGCAGAAATATTACCTATTCAACTATGGGACATCATTGAATCAAAAGGCGATGAGTCTACATTCTTCTACTTAAGCTGGTTTCAGTAAAAATATTATTATACAGATTTTTGTTTTAAAATAGTACAATATATTTCATTCAAAAGACGTAGTAAATATGTTAATAAACCAATAAAGGCCTAAGAACAAATAGGAAAGAGCAATCCTGGAAAATACTTCTGCTACATTTTTTGTGAAAATATAGGGCTAAGTAAGATAGATTAATCTGGAAACCATTTCTGAGACACAATTGTCAGCATTTGTCCTCTGGACTTTAATTCCGGCGCAAGTGATTAGGTTAAAATAACGTACCACTCGTAGGTTTAAAAATATTTTTTCTCGCGAAATTGGCGAAGCCTGTTTTGGAGAATTTCTCTCTCTTTCTCTCCTATCTCTCTCTCTCTCTCTCTCTCTCTCTCTCGATATATTAAGTAATTTGAACAGAAGTTACGAGACATAAAACGTAGAGTCAAGCAAGAAATATCGTATTTGTTAAGTTGTTTTAAATATTTAACACCTGTAAGAGAACGATCTTGTGAACACGAGAAGAACGAATTTGGAAAATACTTACATACCAAGCACGTGAAACCTTCGACAAAATTAGTTACTAAAAACTGTAGAGTATTACATCTGACCAATGATAAGAAGTAGGATAAATTATAATATGCGCGTACTGTTAATATTATTTCCGTAATGTCAAAAAATTATTACGCAGTGTACTCGTCACACGGTTTGTATTTTACCTACTACAATTGATGGGCAATTTGGAATGATTTCTGTTAATGCCTGGTAGTTATGTAGTGTTTCTCTTGGCGAACAGTCGGCTATGATGAGCGCCAGCGTAGTGCCGCATTAAACTATCCGACGTGTAAAAAAATATGGAATTTCGGCTTACATGCAAAATTCGAAAGTGACACACATTAACCATGCAGGAGTGGAGTAACGAGGAACTCGGTGACATAATTTTTGGAGAAACATTGTGCAATGTAGCTGCTGCACAAAGAATATATGCAAAAAAATACCCAATGACACGATTGTCAAACGCACAAACATTTATTGCAGTTAAACCTGACTTATTTTCAAAGCACAATCTTTGCTCTCTGGATCAATGAATCTGTAGCGTTTATTTAAGTGTCTGCACAACTGTTGCTAATGATAATTATTCACCGTTTACACAACAAGAAACACGTTTTGAAACATCCAGTGACGTAGCCAAGGAGGGGGGTATAGGGGTTGTAACCCCCTCCCCTTGCCCGAAGAGAATCGGCTTTCAAGACCTTAGTTCTTAAAAGGCCGTAAAACCCTCTCTTCATCATTGCCCGGGGTGACGAGTTCATCTGTTACTTTACAAAACTTAATTAAAGAAGATATGAATATTAAATTTGTTTATTAAAAATGTTTTATTAAATTTGTTTGCTGGCCTTTATGTATACTGCGTAACCAGGCCTATAAACATATTTACATTACATGTTGTGTAATCCTGCTGTAGTCAAATACATAACTTGTGAAAAGTATTTACTAATCTCTTCATCTCTAACATAATCCAACAAACATGTTATCTTTAATTTGTGTAATTTATATTAAATTGATTATCGAATTTATTTTACGATTTAATGGGACTTCTGTTTTGTGTAGTTTCGCGTCCACAGCGATAAAGGTTCAACAGTCTATAGGATCGCCTAGAATTGGGATTATGTAAAACCTAGTGCACTCTGCCATAGATTCGTGTGTTATTTTAGTACTACGGTTTTCTTCACTGCAGAATGCTACCACTTTACCGTGCTATGTAACCTACTTTTGCACCGTCTGAGTTACAATTCTTCAATTAAAAAAGCTATCCAAATCGCATGATTGCGAGACGCCTATTTGTTTTGTTACCCACATTGTAAGACAGTCACAATGCCTGCATATGTTTCAGGCGATACATATTATATAAATTAACTCGAAAATGTTTTACGTGCTATTTTCTCGATAATTGTTCACTCTAGCCCCTCCCGACTACCCATTCTATTACACCTTTACACCTGGTCAATGTTCTGTAGTACAACATGAGTAACAGTGACGTATCTCAGAGTTTCAAGCCAAAACAGGACCTCGTATCCAATTTGAACAATGATGAGCCGGCGATATTAACAAACTAAATTCCTGAGAATGAAGAATAGTCATTGTTGCTGAGTGTATCGTTGTTTAACACGGAGTACGTTTTGAGATATTAATTAATTTGTAATTGAAAATCAGTTTTCAGGGTAGCATAACTCCCACAATTTTCACTTTATTGTAAAATTGAAACATTTTCGACATGGTATTTTGTGATCTACCAACACTCGAAACTAACACATTCTGTTCTGACTCAGCCTGTATATAAACACACACGCGCACACGCGCGCGCACACACACATGATAAATTCGAATATATATATATATATATATATATATATATATATAAATTCTGAAAAAAGAAGTAAATAAAATAAATCAGCTTTAGTTTGTGAGCCACGTGCCGTTTTTCGTAAGTTATCAAGTAATAATTAGAACGGCAAATTGGAACCATTTCATCAAAAAGACGATTTACTGTGTGTTTTTTACAATACTTAATTTAGTTAGATTACTTGGTTTGATGACGCATCCACCCGTACCACCCGCGCACGAAATGAAATCCTGCGTACAACACTGCACAAATGTGATAGCAGCACGTTGCGTTTAACCTGGTTCCACAGTTGTAACTTTTTCCTGCTTTCGAGTTTCTATTTCATACCGCAGTGGACTAAAGCTAGTATATTCTTCAAAAGCACAACGACACCCACGGCACCACGTTATTTTAGGTTTGCGCTGTACTAGTCTTAAGGACGCCACCTAGCACGCGATTCAAACGCGTTCTAGTGCGTTCCTGAATACGCTTATTTCACTACACTATTCCACTGTGCCCACTCTGCCAATGCACGAAACGAAAACACACTTTAAGCACCTCGCTTTCCACGCGTGTTCGTAAATAGGTTTTTTTTTACGAAACTATTCCACATATGCCCATTGTATGAATGTACGAAAAGAAAACACACTTCAAATGACGACGGAAGGGTAGTTTCCAAGCATCCTGTCGATTAGAAGAATCATTTCGGAGCTCCTCAAAATGGCTACAAACAGCTTTTTCAACCTGTTGTATCTAAAAAAAACTAACAGGATTCGTGTGAAACTACCCTCTGCAATGGACTTTGATTAAAACTTTCCACCAATAAAAAAATTGGGTGACCACTGAAAGTGTCAGTCAGGCGAGTGTTCTACAATACCACTGCACGACGTTTCAGTGTCTTGCGATAGAGGCGATACCGCGCCAGAGAAGCCGTTCAACATTGCCCTTGGCACCATACAGCACTCACACAAACACACGGCCACCAGGCGGGCACCTTAAATAAGGACGGAAAGCCAAAGCTCATAAAAAAAACACTTTTTATATGCTCCTCCAACATTGCTAAAAACGGCCATTTCAGACTGCCGTAGGCATACTTCAAAATTTACGAACCGGATGTACGTTAGATCGCGACGTGCACTGAACTTTGTTACAGACTTTCCACCAATAAAATAATATTTTCACTGCTTATAAATCCATAGCAATAACGGATTGGCAGGAATCCTGCACGCTATTCACCGCGTGGCTCGTTGTGGCGATGCGGCATTTGATGCGCGCCTCAAGGTCGCCCTTATAGTTCCGTCACATTTGAGCCTCTAGCGCGCAGGTAGCCGGTGTCCTTAACTTATAATTGTTATTTAATTAACATCTTATATTTTATTACGGTGTTTTTACGTGCCGTCAAAAGTTTCACAGCCTTGCTAGATATTCGTGGGGAAGGGAAGGCCATGACCTGGATTATGGCGCCATCCCAGCACTCGCCTGAAGAGATTTCGGAAAAACCATGAAAAACTGAAATCGGAATTGGAGGACAGGGAACTGAATCCGAGTCCTTACAGAATGCTTTCAGTGATTTTCGCATTGCTCCATCTCTCTCGGTATGTAGACGTATTGCGAATTCATATTGCCATGTCAAATCACCGACATTTACGTCTACAGTTAAGACTAAGCAATGTAACACATTACAATACTGCCGCATACAGTGACCACCAATTTTCGTCTGTGCTACCTTATCGTGTACGGTTAACGATGACATTAAGGCTCGGTTTCAGTCGCCATATTGAATTTTATTATTTTTCGCTTTTTTGTATTCTAAGTAGAAAAATGCGATTATACCTCAAATTCTATTAACATTTTCTTACAGTACAATATTTGCGCTTTAGCTGTTAACTTATAATTACGCCAGAATCTGTGTGGCAATTTTTTTTTATTTTCATAATTTGACCAATAAATTGCGACCTAAGTATACATTACTAGCTTTATTGCCGTGCATATATTGTAGCTTAATGTAAATAAAATTTGCGGTATAGTCATCGTTTTAAAAATTTTGTTATCAGAATTCTAAAAAAGCGAAAAATAATAAAATTCAATATGGTGACTGAAACCGAGCCTTAAATATAACACTCTGAAGGAACGTTGGTGTTGAATTCCTATCCCACCCATTGCAATATGTTCGGATACTGTGAAATGGTCTTCTGAGATATCATCGGGACTTTAATTTTTTAATATTGAAATTTATAACTAGTTTATTAATGATTAAATTGTTACTCGTTTTAATTTAGTTCGCATGTTTTTTTAACGATGAACACTAGTAAAAATTTATTACATAAGGGAATTTGAAACAAAGTTCGAAAATATTGTAAATTAACATTAAACGTCAGGCGGAAAAATTTTGACTCTCTGAAAAGGTACTTAACACTAATATTATTACTATGTCTAGGTTGGTGTGCCATTCCTCGAAACACTCATCATCTTGAATTCAATTTTATTACTGTATAAATAGTTATGATTTAACTTAAATATGATATGTTATGAACAAATTTGTATATTTACAAAAAAAAACTGCAAATCCCGGCGTTAAATTATTTTTTATGTGATTAAGACTATTGTTTACGTAAAATATGTATTATTAGAGGCTAAAAGGTCATTAGGTCTCCAAAAAATACAATAAAGCCTGTATGACTTGAGTTATCGTACTAAAGTTCAGAAAATGGCAAATAATCGGTAAACACAGTTATTTGTGCACATACAAACATAACATACAACACAATCCCCTTATACTAAATTACTGCTGTACCACACCTCAGTTCCAGATTAATTTATTGCAACTAAGAGGTTAAATATTTTTATCAGTTCTGTATACAAACGCCGATCCAGTTCTTGCTTTATTACAACGTAGAGATGTGGGCGTTGTTTTCGGAGCAGGGTGTACGAATGAATAATATGCTGAAGATAAACTTGATGGTTCTGTACATCAAGCTTAACATTGTACAGTACCGACGAGTTCGGAGCTTCTGGTGCAGCATGTCTATGAGACACAGGTATAAAACAGGTAACAAATATATAATTTTACATTTTTGTCACATTTCGACTAAATAGTTTACAGATTTAAACAACTACGAGGAAATACTGTCATCAGATCAGAGCTCTACGTAAAGTTGCGGTCCGCAAAAATGTCTTTAGGAAACAATTGGCTCTTCAATCTAACAAGATTGAAGTCCACCAGCTAACCCTAGAGACACTGGAAGATCGTGAAAATATTTAACATAGTCTCCAATAAACTGTAGTATCTGAATCGTGACACGTGTGAACCGTTTTCTAGTAAATCACGCGATTGTCTTCGAAAGCGCTCACTTCATCGCGAACCCCCAATATAAATGATAAACTGTGCAAAATGAAACGTGTTGTGACTTAGCGTGCAACGGGTTAACTGGAATAAAAAAGAGGAAGTGCAGTGTTGAAGACGTGTCTGGGGACTTGTGCCGTTGTTGCAGTGGAGTGGAGGCCCACGGCAGCAATCAGCACGGTAGTTAATCCATGTTGCCACGTCGGCAATCAGCTTGCGGACAGCAGGGAGTGTTGGCTCGAGGGGCTGGCCCGAGGGGTTTGTCTGCCGAGATCTGTGGGAGAGGTGTGATGTTGTAGAGGAGAAGGAGGTGCAGCTAGATACCTGCTGATAGCCGTACTCGGCAAACACTGGTCCTCATTGTAGGCCAGCGCTGCAGCGGCGAACACACGTACTGTAAGCTACTACTTGCTAGCATGTAGTGTCAAAGCTCGGATTATTAAGGCCAGACTCTTTAGTTTCTACTGTTTTTTGCGAGAATTACTTCTTTAAGCTTAAACGAGGGCATATATAAAAATATATCTGACAGTTTTCTTTAAAATGGTACTTGCTGTTTTTTTTTTAAGCAAGAAATTTTACTGTTTCGACTAAAAATCCAGCTAACCAGAATTTCGTTATCGGTCGTTCGCGATGAAGTGAGCACTAAAGATTTAACCCTTGAATAATATCACTAGCCGTTACTGCGTGTGATTTCACATTTACAATAGTTTTCTTTATTCTTGTATGGTTGGCAGCGAATTGCCGAATGTGTTTTCCTATTTAAATACAACAATACTGATGTAAAATCTACTTAAATCTGCAAATTTGAGCTTTATATAATTTATTAACTTTTTTTTATCAAACTATACGTGTTCCTATCGACTGCAAAATTTACCGTACACGAGCAGTGGCGGCTCGTGGGTTGTTGCCAGGTAGGGCTGCAGTTGCCAAGAGCTGCACAGGGTTGTGCTCTGGTTGACTCTACAGCCGCTGATACGCTGATGTGCAGGTATCCCTTACTACTGAGTGGTCACAACACATCTAGTAGCCGGAAAGTCTTTCGTGGTCGTTGGTCTACGGCGCGTTCATCAAGAGTGTACAGTTCCGACTATCTGCAGCCCCACCTGGCAACAAACCCACGAGCCGCCACTGTACACGAGCCAACATTAAGTCCAGAGAGGTAAGACATTTCCCGTTGTTAGTCGTTACGCGCGGAGAGATACGAATTGGTCGGAAATATAAATTTAGCAGGGCTTTTCGATTGCTCACTTTATCACGAACCGTCTATAGTTACAATTACGTAATTAACTAAAACCAATGTATTTACTGCCATTAAAAAATCAGCCGACATGAAGAAGACGATTTTAAACAAAACTACCACACAGATTTGTGACATTTTCTTTCATTTAGGCGTAAAAAAATAATTTTGCTAAAAAAGTAGAATAGAGCATGCCCTTAAGAGTTACAGTAATTTGGGGTAACTTTGTACCGGTCAGGGCAACTTTGCACCACCAGCATAGTTTAAATTCAAATGAAGTATTTCAGAATTTAAAAATACAGCTGTATTCTAGATGAACGGATTTGTTAATCTTGAAGTTTGCATAGTGATTGAATATCACAATACTATTATATAAAATAAATTACCTAGTACAATGTTACCCCAAAATGGTACAAAGTTACCCCAAATTACTGTATTTGGAACATTTGTTTTTGGTATGTAGTTCTTGACGAGAACGTGGTAGATAAATTAACGCTGAAAATATCTATTGATTTCTTCTCTTTTTTCGAAGCCAATATGGATATAATACTCAATGACAATCCTACATAATAGTATTTGCCAACTTTGTGAGTAAATATTTATCCAAAATTACTAAATCGTTATGCGTGATCTCTTGCGCCGTAGTTAAATGCACGAGGTTTTCGCGTCAGAGATTGTGTCTCAGAAGTTCGTAACACTGGAAACAATTTTGTTTAAAACGTTTGCTAAAACTATTATCTTGGATTGCTATTGTTTATTTTTCGCAAATGGCCTTCAAGAAACCTACAGTTATAGATTAATGTTTTTAGCGTTGGATTATGTACCACGCCCTCTTAAGCAGTGACAGTATATTTTATTTGAGAAAGTATCATATGTGTTACAGACCAACGCAAGTCTGTTATAATTTTTTCTGCGATTACAGCTGGTATTTTTCCAGCTACAACGCTGCCAAAAATATATATTTTTACTACTTTTAGGAGCTGACAAACGTGTCTTTAATAAGTTGATAGCATTTTTAAAATGATAGAGATATAGTTTGAAGTGTGTTTACTTCTTCGTAGATAAACGCATTGGTAACGCGTGTAATAGTTATACATAAAAAAAAAAAAAAAACAACACTTTACGTACCACACTACAACGCAGCCGTTGAGCCACGTACAACTAACACTTAAAAAACACAGAAGTGAAATTAAACCCACCACGTGCTTCCGCCTTCTGAAAGAGTCATATTGTGTATGGGAAGAGGCCGGTGTGAAGAGTGGGCAGGCTGCTTGACTAGCGAGATAAAATGTCACCCTATGACTCGAGGAATGGACGAGAGGAGATCAGTGTAGCGAGACAACGGAATGAGGGTGGAGGGTTAATGGGAGTTCCCCGAGAAAATCTCTGGCCAACGACGTCTGCCACGTTTCCCACATACAAAGAATCTGGGGCCGAACTCGCCGGGAATCGAACACGGATCACCGCTGAGATCAACAATCTCGTGCAGCCAATACGCGGCGAAGTTCGCCCGTATCAAATGAGTCGCCATGTAATTTCACGTCTGTGTTAATATTTTGTCAGTGGCCTGGGCCGCGGAACCCTCGGTCATCACTATGGCTAGTGAAACTTAGAAAAGTGTGCAAGATTACAACGTACCTTCGGCAGCTAGGAAACTTATTACGGTCACATTTACTCGACGATTTATAGTCATTTAACCGAGTCGATTTGCATTCGGCAAATTGCACTTAGAACGCTTTTGATTAGTCCATTAACACCTAAGTCGTAGACAAAAAAATATATGCTCCAGTAAAAAAATGGACAGAAACCGTCGACATTTTGGATTGGCACATAAGAATAAGGCCATATTCCATCATTCGAAATGGTGGTGAATCACGAAAATGTTTTGTGCCAACATACCCTTGAAAACACTATAGTTCCTTGGAACATGTATGACAGGGTGATACATCTGACACAACGTAGCTGTCTGCAGACCTATAATAGGCATCACATATTAAAATAGCGGGATTGTTACTGGCAAAGTCAAACAGGGCAACAGCTTTGCGTACAAGCGAAAACCAGTAATATTCTGGTAAACTCAACGTACTTTGAAACCCAGCAAACAGTAAACTCTTCCCGCGATAAACAATCGTCTCTAATCATCGTCTCGATACGATTCTTTCAACAGCATATAAATTTAATTGTACGAGTCAGTTACCGTGTG
Source organism: Medauroidea extradentata (assembly GCA_003012365.1). NCBI lineage: Eukaryota > Metazoa > Arthropoda > Insecta > Phasmatodea > Phasmatidae > Medauroidea > Medauroidea extradentata. Next base: position 80,115 of record PNEQ01028868.1, on the reverse strand, counting down.
ACGAGGAGAAAAAAGATAAACAAAGCACTTACATCCAGAAGTACGAGGAGTTCGCTCCACAAGTTCCGTTCCGAGACCGATCGTTCTGAATTCCATACTTCAAATGCAATCCTCCTAATGCCCAAACTATTCCTTACCACACCCGGGTAAGTTTCCTTCCAGCCATGGTTTCAAAGACCCAACTTTCAGTTTAAGACGGCGTGGTTCATAATCAAACGTTTAAATAATTAATCTATAACTGCTCATAAAGCTGGCAAATACCATTATCTAGGATTGTCGATGAGTATTTTGATCCATATTGGCTTCGAAAAAAAAAGTAGAAATAAATTTATGTTTTCAGCGTTTTTTTTTTATCTACCACGTATTCTTCAAGGACACAATAATCAATAATTCAACTTCAGAAGGAAATCCCACATAAAATAAAATATGATATGATTAAAAATGTATGTTGCTACGCTCTAGCGCTGGTGCGACAAGGCCAGAAAGCCAATAATTGCTAATAATGCATGTCTGCCTGCAAATACACTATATATATATATATATATATATATATATATATATATATATATATATATATATATATATATACAGGATGTCCAGAAACAACCACATGATAAGTACAGTATGAGAATCCAGGGCTAAATTGGAGACGAATTTGCTCTGGGCTGCTCGGTATTTTAACCTGGACCCATAATATCCAGTTCAGAATAGCAGTAGTATGAGGGGATTAACGACAGTGCTATGTTGCCACGTTTTCCAAATAAAATGTCATTATCAAAATTTTGTCGCCAACATCTGTGTGCCCAATTTTGCCCAGGATACACGTGGTGTACTTATTAATAGTTTAGTTATGCGTAGGTGTGCAGACAGGTGTCCGGTATAAATTACAGACAAACTTCTAGCTTTAAGACATAATTTAATGTAGAGATAGTTAAATCACTGGGCGTATGTACGGTGACGCTTCGTGTTAACGCATGGGGTCTGAACACGAACTTATCGTACTATAATATATTAACCTACGACATGTCTTAACGCGTTTTCACTTGTGCCTTACGGAATACTATGACGTCATTTTTTACTAGTGATTATAACCGACCCATCAAAATTAGTGTCCCGGGAATCCTGCAGGTTCGACGACCTTTCTTCTAGACTCTTCAGTCGTGTGTGCATTAAGTTACTTGCTTATTAACTGCTGCAGCGAGTGAATCTGACACGTTTGTGAGGAGTCAGTGTCTTATACCATGCAGTTTTGTTATTGGTTTATATTCAGGAAGGTCGAGTTTTGTAAACAGTAGGTCCAGTCACAGCAAGAACTCAAATTCATAGGAAATTCGAAATCCGCCCATTTATCCAATTATTTCGCTTAATTTCTGGGTCTTTAACTATTAGTTGTCAATATAAATAGAGCGATAGAAGGTGCTGGTAAAAGTTGAATGGCGCGTGTGTGTGTGTTGCAAGATAAGCTCTACTTTGGGCCGTGTGTACAAATGCATTAGTTGGCTATCGGTTGGGCCACGATTTTGTCGCGAAAATATTTTTGCCCCACTTTGTTACAGTGTCTCACGTGCAAATCAGCGGTCTGCTTCAAGGTTATTGGCAGCGTGTTTTTGTTCAAACACGTTTCTCATTTAACTGCACCAATCAAAATAAGATTGTTGTGACTACATACGTCTATATAATTGGCCAAGACAAGTGAGAGTAAATTAATCCAATCGCAGACGACGTAGCAGAGCTGCAGATGTACACATAAAGCACTGAATCTAAATGTTGCAAAAATTTTTCGTCATAAAATCTTGGCTCTAGCTATCAGTAGTGGCGAGGCACGAGTGTAATGCCACTTCTAATAGGCCACTCTCAGTTTTTACAGACATCGCGAAACACAGCTTACCGTGCAACAAACCCACGCCATGGGTAGGTAACTAGGTCCTAGGCATCTCGCAATAAATATGGTCTACGCGCCTGAAAGTTAAGCACGGAGAAGTATGTAACCTTTGAACGTGTGGTCTGACAGCGTAACGTAGCCTCGCCTCTGTCCCCACTGTAAGTGCATCCTTCCATATTCTCTTACACAGACCAGCGTCATTGTTGCTACATGAGTCTAAAAAGTGCTGAGTTCACCGACAATGCGCTGAACGAGAACAGGCATCGTTGAGACAATATGCCACGCAATACGTCCTCATTGCAACGTCTACAACCAATCCGAGGACCATCCTTTATCTTAACGTATGGAAATGTGTAAAAGGAATCCAATATAGTGCTTCAAACTACAGTCATACTGAAACGTATTCCTACAGCGAATCTTAACAGTGTTACTACAAATAACACTATTTCCTGAGATGTACGCAGCTGGTACCTGTTATGTGTGACGCACGCTGCCAACCTACCAGGCGTCATAAGCTGCACAAACACACCGTACGTCTAAACGATGTGCCGTCATCCGACAAAAGTTGTTCCCCATTAAACGACCTTACACTCACCACACACGCATTATACAAAGAAAACATGTGCATTTTGGCATACTACGCGCGTGACGTCACATTTTTAGGGAACTTCGTTGCAAATATGACCGGTGTGTAAATAGAAGCGCAAACAATATTTAATTAGAATTTGTGTTCTTCTCATTTTTCAAGTAAAATTCACTACGTTAGCAATCTTAAAACCTACAAAAGCATTTTCGAAGGTAACACTGTTATTACATAGAGATAAACGTAATCAAATGAGGCTAAATTCGTAGTGCTTGTGTATACAGTTGTTTCCATTGTCCTGAGGCGTACGTGAACACTTGGAGTAACGGAATAGCGCTGCGCGCGTTAACTTTCCCGCTACTCGGGTTAACTTTCTGGCTTCTCGGAACAGCTCGGCAGCATTCGTTCATCCTTGGTAAATGCGACAATTAGTTAAAATTAGTTGGTTAGTTTAAGTTAGTTTGTGCCAGTTTCAAATGTTAAAAAATACTGTGCTCTGAATCAATGGACGGTTTTGGTAGATTAGGAAACTACAATAAAAATTAACATATGTGACGCTGCTTATTCTGAATCGCCGAGGGTGACCGAGTACTCCCGAGTATCTCCGAGGAGCGGGAAAGTTGACGCGACCCAGAAGATCGTGAGGCTGGGTATGTGGACGGCGCGGTACGGCGAAGTGTCTTCTTGTCTGGTGCTTGCCTCTAATTACTGGCTAAGTGGACGAGGCCGGTGCTCAGCTGCAAGGCGTGGCCCACCCGTCTCTTGGGCGGCGCTAATGGGTCGTGACGTCACCCCTGTACACATCCCCTTCCTCCTCCTTCACAAATACTTCGTATCCCCCCGAGAAATGAGGCCCACGCAGTTGAGGAAGACCACGACCACTCCCTCCAGCCCCTCATGTTCCCAGCCGCGTCCCGACTGTGGCCACGCTGCATGCCGCTATTCCCGAAATCACCAGCCCGAACAACTGCAACATTAAGACTTTACAACGAACAGGAGGCCACATGGGTGAAATTCGTACCTCGGTGGCCTGTTAGTCTGCCGCAGCCTGTCTGCTCAACGAAACGAAGCAGCATTCCAATGAGAGAACCGCCAAACTATACCAAATTCGACATGCAAAATTGTCTGAATTTTTCCCTATACCATGTTACCTCTAGTCTGTCCTTACTCAATGCCTGTACACATACGCTTTACAGCGACCTGGCGACAGTCACAGAATCTAGCACTGGGAGGCCGCAATGGCTAGATTTTGTCACAAATATCGGGAATCGTGTAGGCTTCGACTGGCACGCACTTTAACGTCATTCTCAAACCTATTCGGGGGCCTTAAGAGAACGCGGTACATAATTCAACGCTAAAAGCATTCATCTATAACTGTAGGTTTCTTGAAGCCAATTTGCGAAAATTAAACAATATCAATCCTAGACTACTGTTTTAGGCAACGTTTTAAACAAAATTGTTTCCAGTGTTATGAACTTCTGAGGCACAATCTCTGACGTCGGGACCTCGTGCATTTAACTGCAACGCAAGAGATCACGCGTAATGAATTAGTAATTTTGTATAAATATTTACTCATAAAGTTAGTAAATACCGTTATGTAGGATTGTCATTGAGTAATTTATCCATATTGGCTTCGAAAAAAAAACATAGAAATCAATTTATGTTTTCAGCGTTCATTCATCTACCACGCACTCTTAATAACAAGGTTGAAGGTCACAGTATACAACGTGGAGAGGCTTTATACAGAAGATATTAGCCGTCTGGGTGAACATATTTTGTGTGTTCGAGTCCTATAAATGCGGAAGCGATAAGGACGACACAGCACGCGCATCACGCCTAATCTTAGCCTCTAGGTGCGTCATTTAACTGGAGTACAGTCTTCTCGCCGACAACTCGCCCGTATGAGACTTTCAGTGGTGATGGTGACCCTATAACCTTATGACGTAACATTAAAGTTAATTGTGTATTGCACACGCCTATACATTTAAAAGATTCTATGACAACTTTTACGTACTTGAAAATACTGCAAAAAACACACATATTAAAATTTTTTGTCCGCTAGAAAATAAACTTTAAGGGGCCTTCCTACCTGCCCTTCAAACGCGTTGCAGCGAGTTACTGCTATTCTTTTTTTTTACGAAACTATTTAATGGAACATATATTTGTAGGCCTACATCTATGCAAAGAACACACACTTCAAACTGTGTCGCTATAGTTTAAAAAATTCTGCACATTAAAACACAACATTACTTTCGGGCCCCTAAAAATGGCCAAGGGTTTTTCAGGTTTTCGTATACGGAAAAATAACCACCGGATTCTAAAAACATAAGTATAGAAACAAACTTTAGACTTTGAACTGTGCTGCCCACAAATCAAATATTGTGGTCTCCGTTTGAAGTCCCATAGGAAAAACGACAAGAGTAAAGCACTGCACGCCAACAGAGAGGCGATAATGCTTTACATACGTCGGTTACTGGCACTCTTGCTGCTCCTACCTCCCCCCCCCCCCACACACACAAACGTAGCCTATATATGGTAGCGATTATCATGAAATAGGTATTCAACATATAACGTTCTTCAAATGCTATTCCTAAGCTGGCATAATTTTGTATACATTGTGCATAAAGAAAGGGAAGGAAAATAGCTAGGCCCCTATTGTAGTATTTTCAAATAAATCTAGCTAAATCTTCAATAAAGAAGACATGGAGAAAAATTCAGCATAATTAGTGACACAGGCTCTTAAAACTAACGTACGAAAAAAGTATGGCAGCCATTTCTAAGACTTCCAACTCCTAGAACAAAGAATGCAATGTATCCGCCCTGGTTCTGTATTTCTTTGGTCTTACTTCTCTCTGTAGAAGACAATGACGTTCAACTGCACAATTACCTCGCTTTGAAAACAATGGACGTGTCGCAGTTCTTTGCATCTCTATCCCAGGTCAGACAAGGTCACGACGCCCTGATAATTGAGCCTTAATTATGCATTGATACGTCAAAAGTATGACTGTGCTGTGGTGCGAGGTAATTAAAAAACCATCTACAATAGCCCTTCCCAAACGTTTTCTACTCCAAATTTCAAAATAAGCGAAATTTCAAAGTAATATTAAGGTGGGTGCCGAACTTCAAGCGAGAGTGGAACACTGCATCGCAAATGGAAGATAAAACCGTATAAACAGAAATAAACCTTTTAAACTGCAGCATTACAATGCTAAACAATTTTTTCAGTGCACCATGCTTTCGTCAATCTAAGGACAGGGATACATTGTTGTTGTTGGTAGGCCTACTAAGTTGATTGTTTCGTCATTTATCAGTTCTGTAGAAATAACACAATATGCGCGGTAGAACAAAAATGTTATTAGTTCAACAGAACAAACTGTTCTACGAACACGCACTTCACTACCTACGCAAAATTCTACTTTCAAAATGTTTCAACTAATGGGGCGTGGAAATATTCACGGACCTTAGAGCCAGCTTCACTGGCATAATAATAGTTTCATTTCTTTCTGTTTTTTTTTATATTTTTAATAATACATATTAAAATAATACGACAAAAAAGCTAAGCAAAATACCTTACCTTGCACTAAGTACATAACATCTGAAAAAATAAAGCCAAACTATGCCACAGTTAAAATAATATTTAATTTAAGACAATAATTAATTATCTCACATTTTAACGAATACTTAATAACATCATGAAACAATTAGACGATGTACAAAATCATGCACAAGATAAACAAAGTCATATTCTTTGCAGATACGTTGTCAGCAATCCTTCTTAATCATCATGTACAATATGAACATTAATAGTTCTAACATACGAGGTGACACATTCCCGTAACACCCACATCATATTTGAAGCTTAACTTAAGTATTTAGAGACAAAAATAATTGTACATACTTATTACGCACTAACATTTCTTCAAGTTATAGCCTATCACAACTGCGTATTCAAGTTAAAAATATTTACCCCCAAACTCTAAAAAATTTTGTAACTTTAATATAGTTACCAGTCAGGTAGTATTATATGAATGATTTCGCTAACATTTACAGTAGTTAAGATATTCTTACTATATATTTGGCAACAAATAGAATATACTTTCATGAAACATGTGTTAGATATGAAACAGAACCAGCTGTGGTTGCATGTCGTGTTTAAAATAAAAATTCACCTACTTTAGCAAAAAAAAAAATAAATAAATAAATAAAAAAATAAAAAAAAATAAAAAAAAGTTTAAAAAATTGGTTTTAAAAAAAATGTTGACACTAAAAACGGATGCTGAAAATTTACAAGATACTTGTTAGAAGTATTCAGAATTGTTTATAATTTTACAAAAAAAACTGTTTTCAGGTACATAAAAATATTGTTCCACTATTTCCAAGCATTTCTTTTATAACTAAAAAAATATACTTATTTTTGTAAGCTGGTTTCTTTTTTTTTTTTTTTTTTTAGTATGAACAAATTCATAGTTCGCCTACAGTTCTTAGATGAAAATAACTGTCTAAGCCGATGACAAATTAAACATATTAAGCTCTCTAATTGTCTTCTACATTCAGGCAAAGAGTAAAAAAAAAATACCTAGCTCAATTCTCAATTACCAAGGAAAAAAAGTCCCGAGCAGTCTGCGCGGCGCCATTCTAATTATGTATATACCCTTGTTGTTTTAATTCCGTAAATTAAAAATAAACTTCTCTCTCGCCTTCGATCCCCCACTTCTTTGAAGAAGCTGACCTTTTAAAGTCATCATTCTTAAGCTCTGCATCTCGACTGTCCACGTATATATCTGTACCTCGGAGGCATAAGACACTTTGTCACAAAAATCATATTTTTCAGGAGATTAGTTTGAAGAGTGTAATTCACTAGTGAATTCAGCTGTTTAATACTAAAACATGTGGTTTATTGACACAATACGGACTTTGTGCCGTATGCCACTAGAAAATACTTAAAACTGTGTTTGTTTTTATGTTGAAAAGTGAGTTTTGAGAGAAATGTACATAGTGTCTTATGCTTCCGAAGTGAAGATTTAGGCCTATGTATAGTGTGGCCTATATTTCATGCCATTCATCATACTGCGGTGAAACTTTGGTGAGTTGGTTTGCGCCCGCGAAGGTTTCTGATGGCGTTTCCGAATTTCCTTTGTGCCGGGGGGGGGGGGGGGGGGGTCAGAAGGGGGTACCCAAAAAATTAAGAGAAAAAAGTATGTGGTGAGTTAATATGCGTGCTCTCGCGAAGGTTTCTGCAAAAAAAAAAACGTACTTTAGGGAGGGACAAAACGAGGTACAGGGGCAGAACGGGTCAACAAAAAAATGTGGAAAAATAGAACAGGGGGCTTTGCAACGCATGCCGGGCACATTTATTAACTAATAAATGTACTTGAATGTGGCTTCACATGTAAAAGTATACACTGTGCTTACCGATTACATGGTAATATTTATACTAACAAGAGAGTAAGAATATACACGTGATCTTTCAAAGTCTACCTACAATAGTCTATAACGGAATTTTTATTAACGTCCAGAGTGTGCTTGCCTAAATTCGATACTATTTCTTAAGTTTACATAGCACGATACTATTTTTTATCGCATAAGCAAAGAAAAAAAAAATCTCACTAAATAACTTATGATGAAGCCTGTTTTTTTTACTAGCTCCGGCATTATTTTTGGTGCTCTTTTTTATGCCTGTTATTATTTATTTTTATGTTCCTAAACATTGTACCTGATTTGTGTTAGTTACGTATTTGTGTGATGTTTTCCAGCGTGGTATCACCCGTACTACTTTTTAAAATATCTTATTTGATACTTTGTGCTTTTCCTCCTTGATTGGTTTTCATTAGGTTCTAGCTTTGTAGTTTTTCGTTTCTATGTGTTATCTTTTATGCTTAGTTTCAAAATACTTATCTGTGCTTATACTTAGAGACGGGAATAATTTGCGGGTTCACTGACGTCTAGGCTAGCCTGCAAGAACATGTGTGTATTCAAGCAGACATTATCTGCTCACTGGCTGCTCGATGACGCAGTGATATATTTGCTTATGTACTTTTGGCTAAGCGACTTCCAGGAAGTGTCAACAAATAAGTCACGGGCCAATTGCGAAAGCGGCACGAACTTACAGTTGCTGGAATTCCAGCTTGGAGCCAAAAGAAAACGCAAATTTTTCAGTTCTCTACTTATACTAGGCGATGCTATTCCCTTATTATTTTTTTGTAAATACTGTATAGACTAATATATTATTATTACTATTAGTTTCTTTGTTTTATATTATTTGGCGTATGCTTAGTATTAACCAAGTGTCCATACAAAATATCCAATAGTAATAAACTTTATTTTTAATTTATGAACATAAAGAGCTAGTTATGATTCAAAGCCAGTAGCTTCAACTCCTTCGCTCTCGTGTGAAGAATAGGCTGCTATCGAATTTTCCCACATCTATTGTAGCCTAAAAACTGCCATAATCTAATATCTTGACTGAAGGGTTTGAGAGAGGAAACACTAAGTGAAAATACGTTAGAACATGACACTTAGCAGAATACAATAGAAAATATTAAATACTGCATGGTAAAACAGCATAGAGTGGCGCTAAATATTTTAAAACAGATAGAGTACTAACCAACAATTAGAACAATCATAGCATTTAACATAAACGTATACATAATGACGCGAGAATAATAAAGCGGAGGCGTGAACTAGATAACTACATCGATAAATTTCGTAATGAACGGTAACTCAGATACCATCGGGCATTATGAAGCAGTCGTTAGCACAGAGTTATAAATAACTCATATCAGCTTCGACAAATTCTCCATTTTCGCATGCTACGAGGCCGTAAATAGTCAGAATAATATACTGCAGTTTTGGATTAAAACAGAGAGAGGCATGAAGACTTGGCTTTATGTTGAACCTGCAGGCAATGGGACGCATTTTATTTTTGTGTTTCATAGGGTTTTATAGCAGTCCAGGTTTTACGTCGGAAGTCTATCACCTGAAAAGTGAAAAGAGGAGGAGGCGTAAACCAATTAAAAATTACAAAACACGTTAACTAAATGGTTAAATGGCAATACAACTTACTCAGTTTGAGATTTAAGGTTTTAAAGCGATACTAAATAATGAAAAACTAAGTACCTATTTTCCAAACATCCATAATATAATTTTGATCTTCGAAATTTACACGGTAATAGCTAGTTTCACAGAAAAATAATTACGTTTAGTAACGTAACTTATGTTTTTAACTATACAGGTTTTAAATTGTTTACACGAATCATAATTACTGCTTTTTACTGTAAACTATAACATCAAACATACTTTACTTAATTTAGTAAACTCCAAATACTACTATAGTTTTGTACATATAACTTTATCTGCAAGCAGTGAAGTAAATATACATAATTTTTGGTGCTAAATAATATAGCCTTACTTTTATTTAGAGTGTAAAACGAGCAACTTTTAACAGTACACCAACTTCTGATGAATCCCATTAAATGACATCTCCAAACGTATCTCGTCCCAACCTAAGCTACAATTTAAACTAAATATAACCTTAAGTTGACCGAGATATCTACATGATAACATAAGTATGGCCTTGAGTTGTTTTAATCTTCATTTGTTTTGCCGCGCGCCCTAGTCTAGATCTAGTTACTATAGACCAGTAATCTTCAAACTTTATAAACTGAAGGTTTAATTATTTCATTGAAGAAGTGTTTCAAGCACCAACTTCACGCATTGCTGTAATAAAATTAACACAATTTGCTCGAATAAACTTGCTCCTTTGAAAAAATTATGAGTTAAAATTTAGGTATGAGGGTTGTGTACGTACGTTGATAGGTAGGAGAGTGTTGTAGATAGGTTGATAGTAGCGTCGTGTTGGTAGGTTAATAAGTAAGAGGGTCGTGTAGGTAGGTTGATAAGTAAGAGGGTCGTGCAGGTAGGTGATACATATAAGGGTCGTGTAGGTAGGTTGATAGATGGGATAGAGGAAATTGCACCACTCAAGATGGAGGCTGAATACAGAGATGGGTCACAAATATATTGGATGCGCTACACAATTAAATCAGTAAATCTTTTTATTCAGAGTCGTGAAATTCAGCTCACGTAAAGGAGATGAAGTTTGAAATTTCCCTATCATACTAGACCCCACTACAAGACTTGTGAGAGGAAAACGTATCTTCATGTTGGATGTTTACTAGTTTTGAAGTCTTGTGGATAACCGTGAGTCATTTCTCCTCTCAACTGGACAAGCATTTTTCAACTGTTTGTGTTAGCTAGTTGAAAAGGAAGACGATGCAAAATTTGAAAAGGAAGACGATGCAAAATTCAAACACAAAAGTTTTCATTTGTCAAGTCATGATCTGCACACTTTATAAAGATATGTTGAGCGGTAGCGTAAGGGAATGTCCTCGAATCTTATCAAGGGAATCATTGCCCCTTTTTTTTCGGCTGGACAACAATAAGTTAGTGGTCAGTCCATTCGTCTCTCACCTGCAATCCGGATTCCAGTTCCAGTGGTGTCACTCCAGATTTTCACATGTGCATTCTAAAATTGAATCAGTGAATACTCACACTAATTACCAATGATTTTCAACTATTTTAATTTCATGAAATTGCTTCGTCGGGAATCTGTCGAAAAATACAGATTGTATAACAGAAATTAATTCCCACTTTTAATAACGAAATTCACAAATAAAAAAATTAAATTATGCGTAATAAAACGTAACAAAAATATTCTCCTTTATGCATTTCCGAATCTCAATAAAACGATTATTTTTTTAAAATAAAGTATTTGCTGGACATGTCAGAATTTCAATCGACGACCATTTGCGCATCAAGCTGACATGTTAAGCACAACACGAAGGTAACATTAATGCTACCGTAAGAGTATTTACTTTTATATTAATTTGTAAAGGGTTTTTTATTATTTTTTTCTTTAAAAATGGTTGCAACAAAGTGATACTTCTTAAAACTAATGTAAACTACCAGGGAACAAAAGAGCAAAAAACACAAAAACTCAACTATCACACAACATGTGTGTGTGCGTGTGTATATATATATAATCAAACTAAAGTGTAACTCCTTAAAATCCATAATGTACTTTATATAATTGTAATGCAGTTTTGATTACGGAACAAATTTTTGTTTTTTAAGTAATAGAATGGTTAGAATAAACTTCCGAGATTAAAAAGTAAAATTAACCGACTAAATATACATAGGGCCTACTACATTTTTCTTACGTTTACATCGGTCTAAATAGACAAATCAGCTTATTCGCGGATTGAAAGCATTTTAACTAACTATTAAATTCCACTCACTCTGATTTACAGTGTGGGAAAAGTGGTTGAAGATTCCATCAGCTGAAGGGTTTTCTCGGGAAATTCCCACTCTCCTCGCCTTGCATTCCGTCGCTGTTCTTCTCTATGGCTCCCTTTTCGTAGTATGCCCTAAGGCTCACCCCACAATATATAGTCAATTATCTGAGTACACTCACATATACATACATTCACAATGTGTGTGTGTGTGGTTTCAGTAAATTTAAGCCAAAATAATATATTATATTATAAGAACCTGCCTAAAGGGGGATTGATCCCCGTCACGTCGGTTTTACGGTTTTTCTTATAAATTAGGGAACGGCCACATTGGTCTACTTTTTTCACGCTGACAAGGCATAGTTTATTGTTTCATTCACTTTTTTGGAATCCATACGGCATTGTTTCTAGTAATGTTGCGGTCTCTGTAGTCGTTCCCGTAAATAAAGAAATTTTTCCTTTTCAGTTGTTTCCCGTTGCAAAATAATGAAATTTATTGTGGTTCCAGCAATTGCAGAAAATCGATTAAGTTTGTATAAATGCCCTGTCATGACAAAAATTTTGATACATCGGCTGGAACATAAATTATCGAGAAGAAACATATAAATCCAAGGTGGTAGGGATCAATACCCCTTAACATTGTCACAATTTTCTCTCATACATTGTACACAAAACTGATAGGAATCCCTAAGTTTCTGCATTTTAATACTAATATATACCTGGAAATTCTAAAGCATTAAAACGTGTTCTTACATTTTGTACATTCCCAATAAAACGGTAACGAACAATAATAAAATATTTCAAAATAGGAAGTCACAGGCAGTTGATTATTTGAGGACTCTCCCGAGCTACAGGAATTATCTCGAACAAAGTAATATTTAACGTGTGTTGGTAGAAATATATCAGTAATATTTTAATTATTTTGTGTAGACATTGTTTAAATTGTTACGAGATACTGACAGAGATAACTAAGTCACAAATATTAACAAATTCACAGCATAATGAGCGTCATAAATACTGGCAACATAGTTTTTCTTGCCACATATGAAAACTCGGGACCGACCATGCTGGGAATCAAGCCGTGAGGTCTGGCCACTACGTCTCCGAGACAACCACCGTGCAATCTGAACACAACGAGCGTAATCGAGTCTTCGGAACGCGCAAACATTACGACTAACTTTGGCTCACTCATCAGATGTCTCATCGCCTCTAAGCACAACACAAAGACTGACATTAGTCTCCCCAAAGAAAGCTCATTTAATTATGATTTGCAGTAAAATACTACGAGTGCATAGAACATTAATTAATAGGGGAATGATAATTGAGGTCTAGAACAACCACAAAAAAATTAGTGTTTGAAAAATTTCACTAGCCGTTATTACATATAATTTAACATTAACAACAGTTGCCTCACTATACTTGTATGGTTGGCATCATACTAACCGAATGTAGTTCCATGTATTTTCACATTTAACAGCAACACTACTGAAATAAATTTATTTCCATTAAATTGTTTTATCGAAATACAAAGGTTCCTACCGACTGCTGAGTTATCTTACAAGCGAAAACATCAAATTATGCGTCCAGAGTGATTAGACACTTCCCATCGTTAGCAGTCACGAGCGGAAATATAAGAATTCAATTAAAGTAAAACTTTAGCAGGGTTTCCTTGAGTGCTCACTTTATCGCAAACTATGTGTCTTGATACTGCAGGACATAACACCCGATTAAGAAAGATTTCTGGGCATTTTAAGTCTATGTAGAATATATTTTTAATATTGGATATTTCTAAAGTATCAATAAAATATTTCTCTTGGTGGACTTTTACATACACATTAGCTGCGTTTAAATATTTCCCGCTGAGTATTAGTAGGCAAAAAATAATGGCTCAGAGAATCATTGAAATTAAATTGTATTGTAAGTTACTAATTAGTTACATAATTTCCTGAACATCATGTCCCATAATAAAATACACATGTTCGCGACGGAAAACATTTACATCAGTAACTAAATGAAAATATTTTCTGCAATTGAGTCCTTCCCCAAACTCAGTTATTTTATGAGGCTATCATTTGATTTTATGATGATCCGACAGTAAAAGGAATCCGACATTTCCTTTGGACGCTATTAGATTACATTTCAATTCTGGAATGGAAAGTCAATCTTCCGTTTCTTGTTTGGGCAGAAACCACTTTATGGCACGTCCACAAATCGAAAACACAATATACTGGATAGGGAATAATAAAAATCCGTTAACGTCCTTTTTCGGTTATTTTATAGCTGCCTTTCGGTTTCACATTCTCATTCGAGTTCGGTCGCCGCTCCGTATACTCCTCGTCAGTTGGGAGTAACAATAAAAATGGCCCCCATCAAAAGTAAAACGGTCGAAGATAAAACTTTACCAGGCCGCCTCGTATGCGTATTTTATCAGCATCAGACGAAATCACGATGAAGAGGTTGCAACTTCTTGTAAATATATTTATCACTTGAGGCGGCTTGAGACGTAATCTAAAATGCACATAGGTTAAAAAAAATTATTCGATAAAAGAAGTTGCCTGAAGGAAATACTATAAAATTTATCGGACTTCACTTAGAAAAAAAGTATCACATTTACAAATGTTTTATTTTGTAGTCCATGCACACGGAAAAAGTGTTTTGGGCAACTACAAAATGTTTCTTTGGCATACATCCTGCAAAATTTATTTTGTGGTCACAACAAAATGATTTTCCTGTCGTCAGTTAAATGTTGCGGTCACCCCGAAAATTGTTTTGTGGTTACTACAAAGAAATTTTGCAGGGAAGACTTCCCATCACATTTTTCTCCCATTGTACCTTCAAAAGACTATGGAATACGCAATCACGGTATAATCGCTTTACAGTTCACAAAATCATAATTTGTCTTTTGAAAATTCTTTGTGCTGGAATAACGTATACCACGCTCTAAAATAAAATGTTAAAAATAATTCCAGCAGTTTCAACAAATTATCATAAAATAGGTTACAATGGAAAGTCCCAAGTTTCATTTCACATCAAAGCAGATATTTTTTTATGTTCAACATACAGATTCTGTTCGGCCTTGTTAAATGCGCCCCTGTGTGCCATCTCTGTGGCCCGTTTCGATACTGCTACATTGCATTCATAAACAGCTTGGTGTACATTACGTATGTTAGCTTTGTCAGGCACGTCCATACGTTTACTGCAACATTATTTTGATGCCGTGTCACATCTTGATGGTTCAATGTAAACCATACGTATTGTTGTAATGTCTTGCATTAGGTGCCAACCTTTTCGAGGTACCCCCCTGATGGCAGGCCAAGTAATAAACGACGTCTTGTACGGTAATGTTCTCGTACTTCTTATGAATTGCCAAACACGTCAGTGTTGATGGACTACCGATACATTTCTAAAGAACAGTTTTGCAATCCTTCAGTGTCCTATTTCGTGTTACACATCACACAGTCTGTATACATCTGTGCCCATTACACAAAACAAATGATACGATAATTGGTATCATGCCATATTTTGGCGGCGCCCCATTCGTATGTGCAGCTACGCTAAAAAGCATAGAGTAATGAAAATACTGCGTACATATGAATTGTTGTGTACACCACATTCGCAATGGTGGACCTTCACCTTTAACAACATGTTTGTAACTTATGATACCTAACTTTGTTATTGGCACTCTATCGCTGCAGCTAAAGCTTCATTTGTGATTTGACGGAAAACGGTGCGTCCTACGCAATTACACACGAGCACCGTTTTGTTCGACACGTACCATTTCTCAATAAATCATCTACAAAATGTTCCAATACCCCGATGGTAACAAAGTCGCCTTTATGCACGGAAACGGCGCGCAGTGTTCCCGTCGTTGGTTGTTTCCTATGGGTAGAGCAAGTGATTTTTTGGTGAAAAGGATTCAGCAGCAGTTACTTCCAACACCTTATGTGCACATATGTTTCTTTGCTTCATGGTCAGTGATTGGAAGTTTTTAACTTTCGGCGTCTGGAGTCCTACCCGCAAAACTCGACGTGCGGTGTCGCGGTAACATCGTTCTAGTTGCCGCAGTCAAATTAGCCACGCCTCTGCCCTATTATTTTCTGCCAGGGTTGCAGGTGTGCACGTAACGCATTGAAACAAGTTGTTGCAGAATTCTTTTAACCAAAAATCACTGGCTCTACATGGGACATTAAACGGTGGCTCTGCTATTTTATTTATGGCAAGTGCGTAGTAAAAGTCCAGCCAGCGACTCTCTATTTTCTTTTTATGATTCCAGTTGGTATTTTTTACGCGACAGCAGTCTGAAAAATATGTTTCTGGACATTTTGAGGTGCCCTGTAACCATGTTTCTAAGCATGATATCTAGAAAGCAAATATTGAGAAATTTAGTTTTAAATGTTTTCCTTTCGTAGTTACAGATACCGGACGTACGTTCAGTAAGAATTCTTTAAAAAATTTTTTCTCCTAACTCCCTGCAACGCAGTTCATACGCGAGCTTTAATGGGTTCTAAAATTTAAATTACTCCTCTCATTGCCAAGTCTACATAAATTTAATTTTACTATGATTTCGTATTTTATTAGACCCTTTGTGATTGCAGTGCCACTATCTCCAGAATTTTCCCTGGGCCAATCTCTTTCATAAGAAAATGTGTAACCTGTATTATATAATTAACCTCATCCCTAGAGACCTGAAAATTTCGGGATTTCACTTGGGCATAAGCTAGAATTCCGTGAACTGTAAGTTTGCGTCACGTTCACAATTGGTCTTTGACTTATTTGACACTTCCTGAAAGTCTCTTAAGAGCGCGTGGTAGATAAATAAACGCTGAAAACATCAATTGCTTTCTACGCTTTCTTCGAAGCCAATATGGATAAAATACTCAATGACAATCCTAGATAATGGAATTTGCCAACTTTATGAGTAAATATTTACTCAGAATCACTCTTTCGTAACGCGTGATCTCTTGCGCCGCAGTTAAATGCACGAGGTTCCGGCGTCAGAGATTGTGCCTCAGAAGTTCGTAACACTGGAAACAATTTTATTTGAAACGTTAGCAAAAACTATTGTCTAGGATTGCTTTTGTTTAATTTTCGCAAGTTGGCTTCAAGAAACCTACAGTAGATTAATGCTTTTAGCGTTGAATTATGTACCACGCCCTCTTAAGCCAAAAATGGAAATGTAACTAATACACACCTATGTCACTTTAACCACAAGCAGCTAATGAGCATCTGTTGTCTGCTTCAGTTCACAAATATTCTTGCAGGCTAGCCTACAGGTATGTGAACCGCGAATCTTTCCCGTCTCTACTTATCCCGGGTTACGAACTAAAGTAAATACAGTACTTGAAATGTCGTGGCGGCTCAGTTTACACGGGTTAACTCGCCCCATATTGGCTGCCTGAGGCTGTTGATGCCAGCCCTGTGTCCGTTTGCCTCCTGCATGTTACTGCAGGTTTCCTATTGGCCTGGCAGCCGGTTAGCAACCACCTTAAGCCCTATACACAATAGAATAATTTACGTTTCCGTTACTTTACCTGTTTCGTCAATACACAATACAAATGTAAAGTTAAATACACGACAGTTGAAAAACGATTGGAAATTTGTTTTTTTAAACGGAAATATTGTGATATAAATCATTATATATTTTCCGTAAAAGCATATCACGTAGATATTTGAATAATAAACCAATTTTTTTCATTTACTATATTATTTTTTAGAACAAAATCAACTCCGTCTATGGACGCAACTTAAAGTATATTTACGAATATTTCTCCAACGCTACTTACTATGTTTTTTGAGTACGTTTGAAAAAAAAACTGTTATTTTTCATGAAATCCCAATACTGGAGAACAAAAATGTACTCAGAAATAAACATTTTCCGTTCTAGGATACATAAACAGCTGGTTATTTGCGAATGGCCATCTTGACTTTGACTTTAGGTTTCAGTTTTTCAGAAACGTAAAGTCAAAGCGGCTTCACTTTAGGTTTTGCGACGCCATTGTGTACGACACCATAAGAAGCCATGTATTCAAAGCTATCGTAAAGTCAAATGTTAAAGTCAAATGCTAAAGTTTTCAATTGTGTATAGGGCTTTACGCTGATTGGCAGTAAGTGTTTCAGTCAAGCTGCTAGCCAGCGAAGGCACTTTTCTGACGCGTGTGACTCGATTTGACAACAGTTCTACCGGCTACTTCACTTCTGTATCCCTAAATATTCTGTATCCGGGTTCGCTGCAGGGGGACAGCGATGGTTAGGCCTGGCCCTGTGCCAGATTAATTCCCCTCACTTTTATCTTCTGTCTCCTCCCAAGTACAAACGCGCGCGCACACACACACGTGTCTGCGGTTGATACAGACAGATGTCATCGGGAATCAGGGGAGGGTGAGCGGGGAGTTTCGGAACGAACTCCGGAGGTGATGATTTTGTGCACAATGGGGCCAGGCGTTGAAACGTCGGGCGGCAATTCGCGCTCCGTCAAGTGCTATCAAGTACGAGGGATGCTGGTACATTCAAGACACTTGACTCAAAGTGACAACTGAGCACAACTCCCACCCTACCAGCCGGTCTTGATTCTTACTTCAAGGGTCTGCGGTGGTTGAGGGGTTAGACCATTGAGTCAATTTGAACCTCTCGCCTCCCACCCAAGGCGATCCGGATTCGATTCTCGGTGGGGTCGATCCCCAGATTTTGAATCGTGATGGATTATGCCGCTGGTAGACGGGTTTTATCAAGGATCTTCCGTTTCCGCCGCCCTTCATTCCGACGCCGCTCCACATTCACATGTCACCCCTCGCCAGCACTAAATAACTCGATGTTATAAGTGTTGACAAAAATTTATTCACTTTACTTTTTACTTCAAGGAACTGGAAAGATATGTTGAGCGAATGACTGTGTAATTCTCAATCAAGGATAACATCTGAACTAATAATTCGATGGGCCATTTTCTGCCGAGTAGATATTAAATTAGTGGACATCTGTTTATACGTAATTAGTAATTAGTATGTTTTGCTTACGTGTAAAAAAATTTAAATCACTTAATAGAAATACTAGGGCTCGAAAACAGCAAATGTAAAAAATGGAAAAAACATTTAGTTTTATAATTGTAAATATAATAATATCCAGAATTCTATGATAACCCACTTTGAAAAAATTCTCGTGTTTTGATTTGAAAACACGAATCGACAATCGAACCGAGTTTGTTCCGAATACGTTTCGAGTACTTTACCATGTGTCATTCCTCTCGAATACATGGTGATACCAGAGGGTGCACTTTGGGATGATTAATAATAAAAATGGCCGTGATGATAGTAACAAAATTGTAATTGATTATTAATACAAAACAAACCTAATATATTTTCATTTATTTGTTTTTCAGGAAAACGGATTTATTGTGTTTTCTAGTACTTGGCGTAAAGCAGAAACCTATATCAGCTTATTAAATGTTATTTTATGCGACGTAAATGTTTGATTCCATGAACAGTAGGACTAGGAGCAGAAAGACGAGTGTTCTCAATCCAGAGGTGTTCACGTGTGGTCATCTATGTAAAACCCGCGGGAGCAGGAATGCTCGGGTGTAAGCACCAGTAGTATAACAACACACCTGACCCCTCCCTCCTCGACATTACGCTCTCTGAACCACATCATATACCCTCGTATAAACACGTCTACCTTTTGTTGGGTGTCTGGAATATGTAACACGATGTTAATCCGCTGTCAGAGTGTGTCGGTCAGTACTGGATATTTCCAAGGGATACGCCGTAATAAAAGAGACGCCAACGCTACCGTACACCGCATCTCGATACACAAAGAGCGTTTTGCGTGCGGCCGTAAATCCACAACACACAAAAGCAAGTTCGAGAAAAAGAAAAAGCATTTATATATTCTTTTTTTCTGACGTTCCTTGGCCCTTCTATGCGGCATAAAACTTTTACGGCCCTTTCCCTCCCAACAGAGTTTTATGGCGGCCAGATTCCGCTTACAGGGTCACAAGCCCCTTCTTTCTTTCGCTGTGGAATTCTGAAAGTCCAGTCACTAGTGTAACGGATTCATAATATTTCCTTTCACGATCGTCTGCATTGCGCCAGGATGACTTTACGACTGGCTTCCGTGTAGGAGATGAGAGGAGGGGAGTGGGTGTATAAGGGACGTGATTAATTTCGAGTCACGACCAAGGAAAATATGTAACAAACTGTAAATTAAAAACTACTGAGAGTCTGTGCTCGGAAAAGAAATCAAAATTATTAGTATTACAT
Source organism: Medauroidea extradentata (assembly GCA_003012365.1). Classification (NCBI taxonomy): domain Eukaryota; kingdom Metazoa; phylum Arthropoda; class Insecta; order Phasmatodea; family Phasmatidae; genus Medauroidea; species Medauroidea extradentata. The sequence goes on along the minus strand of PNEQ01028868.1, from coordinate 60,111 downwards.
TTATGTAATAATAGTTATTTTAGTTATTTAGAAATGGTATAGTATTACTCAAAACGTGCAGTACTTGGAATTCTGACAATATAAGTGAGACTCGCAGTCTTTTACGATGTTATTTACGGAGGGAGACAAGAATAGTTAGATATATAATTATACATTCATGAATACTTAAGAGCCGCTCAATTTAGTTACGACGATGACAGTCCCACCTTGTCAATGATGCCGAGGCTGATGTAAGGAACCGTCCACGGCGATCGGCACGTCATAGATCTGGACGTCGTGGTGCATCTTGGTAGTGAAGTGGTCCTGGCGACGATATGGGGCAGACAGACCTCGTAGGTAGCGTGACACGCCTCTTTATCGCACCCTGTGTGGCAACTTGTACCGCTCTTGGAGTGGGGAGTTCTGCCGTGCAGTTTGCAGCAACTTATGTTTAATATTTTGGAATTCCTGGCCGGGTGGCCTGGTAACTGATCGCTGTGTTAGAACCAGGGTTACATGGTTCATAACATTAGCGCCACGAACTTTTCGTGAAAAGAACTTTACTCGAGTTTTTATTCAGTGTCTTACACAAACACCTGTAGCCCTGTTTCATGGTTATTGGTAGAGGCACTGGAAAATCGGGAAAATATTTAACGTAGTCTCCAATAAACTGTAGTTTCTTAACTACGACACGTGCGAATAATTTTGGGGCAAATCAGATATGGTTAGAGACATGAACTTTTCGCGAAAAGAATTTTGCCCCACTTTGTTCCAGTGCCTTATGTGCACGTCTGCAGTTCTGCTTCATATATACTGGCAGCGTGCCTTTGAACTGTGACGTTTCTCATTTGACTGTACCAATCGCAATAAGGTTACTGTAACGCCACACGTCTGTGATTTGCGTGTAAAACCCCACGACACACGAATGTCAAAACATCCAATCTCTGACCGTGAAGCAAGTCTGCAGACGTGCACACAAGTCACTGATACAAAGTGAGGCAAATTTCTTTTCGCGAAAAGTTCATGTCTCTAGATATGGTCTGTATTGAATCCGTACAGTTCTAACTGGGCCTGTTAAAGAGAGAATCACGCTTCAAATAAACAGCTACAGACCTTAAAAAAATTCGGGTTTATATCAGGCACAAGCCAAAATTCCATAAACTGTAAGTGCGTGCTACTTTTACAATTGGCCGTTGACTTATTTAACACCGCCTTATTGAAGTTGACGAGCCAATAATAACAATGTAACTAAATGCGGACCAATTTCACTGTGTCAGCGAGCAGCTAACGAGCACCTGTTGTCTGCTAGAATACACATATATTCTTGAAGACTATCCTACAGATCAGTGAACCCGAGAATATTACCGGTCTCTGTCAACAGCCAACACTGATACAAAATCTTCAGTATCACACACAATACGTCGGAGCCTAGCAAGCAAGAAACTTCTCCCGCGATTTTCCAGTGTCTCTAGTTATTGACAGTGTGTCTTTGTAAACTGACGTCTCTCATTTGATCGTGCCAATCACAGTATGGCTACTGCAAACACCAAACGTCTGTGATTCGTAGGTAGAAACCCAAGACACGCGATAGTTAAAACATCCAATCAGTGACTACGAAGCAGAACTGGAGGCGTGCACGTAAGGCACTGAAACAAACTGGGGCAAAATTATTTTCGCGAAAGGTACGTGGCACTATTTCAGATTAGCGCACTGTTTATTAAATTCGTCCATAAGAAATCTGATCCAATAGCAGGCCAGCACGAAAACACTCACTGACTCCCACGCTACATTGTCGGACATACTATTATCCATTCGCTGGAGCAGCAGCCAATGAACAAGTAGGTAAGGGGAATGATCCCTGTCAGATCGGTTTTACGGGTTTTCTTATAAATCAGGGAATAGAAACGTTGTTTTACTTTTTTCACGCTGACAAGGCATAGTTTATTGTTTCATTCACTTTTTGGTATCCGTATGGCATTGTTTCTGTTGACGTTGCAGCCTCTGTAGTCGCTCCCGTAAATAAAGAAATTTTTCCTTTTCAACTGTTTCCCGTTGCAAAGTAATGAATATATTATGGTTCCAGCAATTACATAAAATCGATTAAGTTTGTATCTATGCCTTTTCGTGACAAAAATTTTGATACATCGACTGGAATAGAAGTTATCGAGAAGAAACAGATAAATCCAAGGTGGTAGGGATCAATACCCCGTAAGATTCCTATCTACCTGCACTTGAAACGTATTGTAGCGAGTTACAGGTAATCATATTTGGAAGAAACATTTCAACGCGCATTACGTTACATCTACGAAAAGAAAACACATTTTAAACAACGTTTCTATCAGTTTAAAAATTAGCATCGCTTATTGGAAACACGATTTTCAAGACTCTCAAAATAGCTAAAAACAACTTTTTTAAACTGCTGTATCTAGGAAAATTCCAACCTGATTCGAAAAACACAATAATAGAAATAGGTGCTGGAATTTGAACCATAAGTATTGCAAATAAAATAATACGGTCACCGCTTAAAGTCCTATAGGAAAATGAATAATAGTAAAGCTCTATGCGCCAGTTGCAGGGTTTGCGTGTAGAGGCAATACTACATTACATACCCCGAACGACGTCACTCTTAACGCTCCGTCGATTTTGTGCCTCGCATACACCAACGCAGCCTACCTAGTTAAGAACCTTAATACTTGGTGTACATAGGACTGTGGAGTTCAGCCTACAGGTCGTCGAACCGGTCAATTCTCCGGGTCTCTAGAAATCAGATTTTTTGAAGTTAAATCGTGATACTCCCCCGGAGCTAGCAAGGACGTGGAATTAGGTCCGTAAACACAGAAGAATGTGATAATTGTTTGGTATGTGGGTCGAGGAGAGGAGAGGGACTGCGCCCGGGACTTCGAGGCCAGCCGACGGCTGAAATGTCAGCCGACCAAGGGGAGAAGCGCATAAGCAATTATCTAAAAGGATCCGGAATCGCTCCCATCAGCTTTTAGGAACAAAGCCAAAAATTATCGGAGCTGATCGGTTTAACCGTACACTTCATTTCCGCTTCTAGAGAAAATTAAAGCCATTATTTCAAACGGTTTTAAGTGTCGCTTAGAATTGGTTGACGAGCAGCAACACCAGCAGCTGTTGAAAAATTACTACTATAAATCGTGGATCGCTGGCTTTGAACATATTTACTATGGATAAAGTAAGAAAGTTTGTTATCGAGTAAGCATAAATGCTTGAGTTTACGGAAATGATTACAAAATATCTCCACGAGTACACCTAAACTAGAATGCGTCGCCAAGCAGCAAATGTGCACAGCTTCAGTGAAGAAACTTTTATAATTTTCGGGTAACAACATTATAAGAACGTTTCCTCGTATGCATCTTTCTTCCGACAATGTTTTCTTACGTGAATTACTTTCAGCCAAAACAACAGAACAAAGGTATGAATTCAAATATATTTGGAGTACAAAAATATCCGGTATAGGATTTAAAGCATGACATAAATGAAATCGCAGGTAAATTTTGATGTGGCAATCACGCAAGTGAACTTTTTATAGTGGGTTTTCGAACAAAGAAAATGTTTGAAAACACCATAGAAGTTATTACGATTTATTACCGTATGTAATCCCTAAGTGCGAACGATATAAAAGTCCTACGGGTTACCTAATAACGACAACCATGACAACGATCAACGTACAACGAAGATTTAACGGAATTTAAGTGGTATATGGAACATTCTCTGAATATTGCTGTAACATTGAGAGTTATTTAGTGAATCCAATGCTTTCTTTTCTACTGCTCAACATTTTGCAGAACTGAAAAACCTTTAGCAGCAAACGAGTACTAACAGGGGCCTGAAATATTCCGCCTTTGTGGACGTTTCAATAGACTAACCTCTCTGCAGTTATACAGTAGCTTTAATTACCACGGCATACTTTTGATTCAGTATTTTTTGTGTATCACCGAGCGGTGATGTGAAATTCTGTTTCATCCGTAAACAATGACAGGGGAGGATGGAAAAGATGGGAAAGCTAACCGTTTTCTAACCCTTAGCAAACACAATCTTCTCTGAACTGCTCTGGGTAATTAAACATACGACGCAGAATTAATGACCCTCTCCTTCTTAAAGACATGAACGGAGCAGCTTCTACACTTAGCTATTTACATTGTGACGTCCTCTAAAATATTGTTTTGCTCTGAATTCCTAGAAAAATAGCCTGGCACAAAACTCATATTTTAATCTGAACAGTCCTTCACTAAAAAAGGGCTTTGGAAAAACAAACACAAATATATGTCATGTATGTGAACTAGGTAAAATACATATACCTACATCACGAATTTCATTGAGTGCATGCAATTTACTATTCGCTGTATGTAAACAGCGGTAATTCAAATACGACTTATATTGTCCTGGAAAGAAAACAATGGTGCCTGTAGCAATAAATATTCACACAGCCATGTAGAATTCAGAAACACAAATCAAATACACACTTCCAACCACATTCATTAAACAGAGAACAATTTGTATGACAGGCATATTGATAAAAAAAAGTGTGCCATATAATTAATATAATGGGGCCGTAGGAATGAAAATATTTATTTAGCAGCGCATAGCCATAACACAAAATAAGCAAACGTTTCTGCAATGTAGTGCTACGAACACATGATTACCGCGGTTTCCATTTGACGGTTGTTTAATTGAACATACGGTTGTGTATATTTAAAGGAATAGTCTCCTGGCAATGAAATTTATCCAACCGTAGCATTCGATTTGTCACGGAACGGAAAAATATCCGCACGTAGGCGTCATTGATGTTCAGACACAATTACATTAAATATCTTCGCAGTTGACTAGATTTTGTGGAATTATTTTTGTAATTGGGGAGAAGGTGATTTTAAAAAAAGGTTATATTTGGAAATGCTGAAGACCACTACAGATGTATTAAATTGTACTGAATGGTTATCTCTGAACGCAGTCTGTCAAATTGAATCACAGGGAAACTAATGTCACGGTACTCTATATGATTATGAACTATAGCATGTCCTTTATTTCAAACAATTGCAAATAACTTGAATATTTTGAACCAATTGCTTTGAAAAAATTTGAGACTGTGTACAGTCATACGATACACAATTTTTCCAGCGTTTTTTAAAAATAATGTACCGTTTGCTACCAAAAAATTATTTTTCTTCATTTCGGCTTATTTTGACAATAAAATGTGTGCTATTTCAGGGGCAAAAATCTAAAAATCTGTTTGGTGTATTGCAACAGAAAAATTCAGATACAAACAATGACATATGCGTGTTAAAACTGCCAGAATGAATTTTTGATATACGTATTCATTTTCATTAAAAAAAAAATACTTTCGAAACCACTGCTAAACTAAAGAGCGAGGCCTTAGTACGCTGAAACGCCTGTATAATTCGCTGCTACAGATCATCAGTAGAGACTCAGAAATTAGGGAATTCATTTATGAATACGCAGGTCTTCAAACACCTGAGCACATTGATTACTTTCGCGATTCGGTTACAGTTTACTTGAGAACTGTGAATCAATAGAAGACCTGCATGAAAACACTCGGTGACTCCCGCACACCTGGTCAGATATACAACTGGCCACTCACTGGAGCAGCACACGATGTAGAAGTGTCTGAGGACAGAGTATACATAGGACTGTGGAGTTCAGCCGGCTGCTCGTTGAACCCGCGATATTTCCAGGTCCCTGCTCATCAGAAGTGGAAATGTTAGTGTTCCGAGTCCCACCGTGGCAGAAATGTAAACAACCAAGTAGGCCGAAGCTACAATGCCACCCCCTTTCCCAGCCACAATAAAAGGAAGGCCAACTGCACGACAATATAGGGAACTGTAAAGAGCCAAACGGGGGCTGTCACCTTCAAGATTTCCAGCTGTCTCCACCTCGCAAGGATGGTCCTGGGTCGAGACCCACGACGTGCCGCCATCCGTCGATAGCCGAGCACATTAATCTTCAGCCTACGACACATCGTGTTACGGGGAGGTCGAAGGTGTCCGAAGGGTCACCAATCACAGAGCAGAGTAAAAACTTAACTAACTAAACAGCCACTCCCCTCCTATCTAAATTATGTAATATAACATTGTAGTATTCTGTAAACTAAACTATGTAGCGTAGCGTAAAACCACTGCAATTATATTATCATATTCCATTTAGACGTAACCCTCACACTTATCTTAACCAATTAACTAGTTTCAGTATGGTGCCTACCTCTGACTACAGCCACCTAACCACTATAAACCATGTCTAAAACATAGTTAAATAATAGTTTTACAACATCACATTTGCAGTAAACGAGACATTTGGCATATAACCGGACACAAAACTCCAACGGTGGGGCCACCACACTTGGCCCACCTATACCGATTCACAGGTCATCATAGCGTCTGCTGGGAAGTTGACCGACACATATAGGAGGACATACGATGTCGCATAGTCATGTATAAACCACATCAGCTGGAGTTGATTCGAAGGCACGTCTTCGAGCCAAGTTGGTAGATCCTACCGTTCGGTGTGCAATGGCTCGACAACCCGCATTTACTCGTAATGAATTCATTTTTAGACCCGTGTTGACTGAGCCTTTCTTTCTCTTGCCCCTACATTTCTCAACACGTCCTGTATGACAACAAAAACATGCAGTTTCAGCAACGTTACGTGTTACGTTTACAAGGACTGCGGCAGTCAAGTGGTTAAGATTATTTACTTTCACACTGAAAGAAATGTATTGTTGTGGTTACCATACGCATTTTTAAACAGAGGCACAACATACGTTTTGTTTTCGGTACTATATAGATTGTACCTACGACAGTCTATTCTGTAGAAGTAACAATGGCATTTGTAAAATAATTATGTTTTTGCTCCTTGTAGTGAACAAGTTATTTTAGGACAATTCTGGTAGTACCGACAGCCCTCTGTACCCGAACAATGGTAATGACAACGCTAATTTTTTTCTTTCAGTGGACTGTAACGTAGATTTTTTTTTCAAACGCGTTGTAAGTAATTTTTAATAATTACTCTTTGGTGATTTGCTTCACTTTTTTTTTTTTAACTTTAAATTTTCCCGCAAAATTTCTCAATCAATCACCGCCACATCTAAGAAACTCACGGTAAAATATATGAAATAACCAATCAATTATACGGTGACTTTCTTTTCAATTTGGTAAATCAGTTTGTCATCTAAAGCAGTTATACCAACACCCATCATCAGGTGTGTCAGAAGTAAGAAACAAAGAGGAACGTGTACATTCCTAAAACACTTCCTGTCCCACAACGAAACGTTTGCTGCTGCAGAGAAAATATTTGATTTAATATGAACCACTGCAAAATAACTTTGCTGCAGTTAAATTTTCCTTTTAAACTTACAGTAACGGTAATACAACTAGTGTTACTATGAAGAAAAGTTTATTTGAAATATTTGTGGTGATAATGTGGTATTTTCAACAAAATATTTGTGTTGAAAAAATTATCAGAAACTAATGTCGTTTTCAAAGAAAACTTTTTAAAGAAATAATATAGTAACACCAAACACAAGTTCTTAAAAGCAAGAATTGTCTACTCCAAGCTAAATATACTGAAAGAAAAATCTTTCTTTGTTGTAAAGAAGACCATTAAGTCAGAGGAAACATTTTGCGCCAAAAAATATTGCAAGTTTTAGAATTGACTAAGTCAACAGTCAGAATTTTTCGATGGAAGTGAAATGTACATTTTGTAATAATGTGGATTGAGCGCGGCTTATCTCCGATTCGATAAGCTAGCCACTTTTGCGTAACACTTTAGAGAACTTCATCAGTTACATGCAGGCGTTTCTTGACACGTTATATGGTTGATACGGTCATTTCACGAAATCTTGCACAATGTTGCCAGATAGTGGATATCGTTATACAATGCGTTTTTAAAATGTCGTAGTTTTACAAAATTGTTCAACGACAAAAATTTAAATTTTACGTTGTTTAATGTAGTTCAGGGTACTTTGCACATAATAATACAAATTATTTATGCATATCATTATAACTTAAGTCTAGTATAACTGGCAACGTTGTAATCAAGATATTAATGCAGGTAATTTAGGGTATCGGGGTATATTTGTAGCACTTTTCCGTAACTATGGTAAACATGGATATTGGAGTACTGACATTGTATCTTAAGAGGGCGTGGTACATAATTTCAACGCTAAAAGCATAAATCTATAACTGTAGGTTTCTTGAAGCCAATTTGCGAAAATTAAACAATAGCATCCTATACTAAAGTTTTAGCCAACGTTTTAAACTTTTTTTTTTTGTTACGAACTTCTGAGGCACAATCTCTGACGCCAGAACATCGTGCATTTAAATTCGGCGCAAGAGATCACGCGTAACGAATTAGTAATTCTGGATAAATATTTACTCATAAAGTTGGCAAATACCATTATCTAGTATTGTCATTGAGTATTTAATCCATATTGGCTTCGAAATAAGCGTACAAGTCTATTTTATCTTTTCAGCGTTTATTATCTACACACACTCTTAAGGCAGTACATTTCAGTTGTTTCTTCTGTTTTTGCAATAATTATTATTTCTTCATCTTAAACGAGAGCAGATATCAGAAATCTGTCTGGCAGTTTTGTTTACAATAATTTCTGCCATGATAGCGTATCTTTTTCAAATAAATAAATTATATGGTTTCGACTAAAAAGTAAGCAAACCAGAATTTCGTTAATTGCCTAATCATCGAAATCTATAGTATTTACTGCCTTGGAAAAAAATAAGCCAACATGGAGAAGTAGATTTTAAACAAACCTGCCAGATAGAGGTTTTTATATGTGTTTGTTTAGACGTAAAGAATATTATCGCTAAAAAAAGTAGTAACTACAAAGCGTAGGCTTAAGTCAGATCTGAGTTATTTTCGGTTATGAGGGTAAAAAATATTTTTCTTCTTCGCCGTAGATTTGGTGCATGTGATCTCGTGTCTTGAGACGTGGGTGACTCTTATGACGTGAGGTTGACGAGGGTTTGTTAGGAGAGGGGGAGGGGGACGGTACCGCTCGCCGCGATTGTTTGGGGGCCGGCGGACTGGCGTGGCCGACGCCCGGGGGAAATCAGTCGCCGCTGAAGACGCCCCCGGGGCGATGGGGCCTGACGCGCGCCGGGGCAATCGACGTCGCCCGGACTCTGTGCGGCTGGTCAGGTGTGAGGCAGGGATTCCGGTCACGGACCTCCATCACCAGGAATTAACTGTCCCAGAGGTCCATTAGCGCCCTAGGGCGAGGGGCAGCTTGCTGGTTGGCCAGAGGCTCGTCTTGCATCGGGGACAATCTTATTACCATTCTTACCGCCTCTGCCGTGGGACATCCAATTTCCTGATCATCGCCCGGTTCGCGCCTCACTTGTTAACAGTCCCACTGCGGTGTGGCGTTTTCGCGCGCTTGTCGTCTTCCCTCTTTCAGCGGGTGCTTTTTCGTAACAGACCCTTTCTGCTAAAGAGTTTCGTCTAACAAGCGCACACGCACAGAAACACACGTAGTAAGTGATTTTTTTGGTGAAAAGAACATAACTGCAGCTTTACTTCAAGGTCAGTGATTGGATGTTTTTAACTCTCAGCGTTCCAGAGTTCTACCCGCAGATCACAGACGACTTGTATACAAGTAACCTTATTCTGATTGGCCCAGTCAAATGAGCGACGCCTCTGCAATAATCCATTCCGCCAATAACCACGAAGCAGAGCTGTGTAGGTGTGTACATATGACATTCAAATAAATAAATAATCTGAAGAATACTTTTCTTAAAAAATCACTCCCCCCTCACTCTTTACACACACATATATATATATATATATATATATATATATATATATATATATATATATATATATATATATATATATATTTAAATCCAATGTGTGTGGTGTCTTTAAAGTAATTCTCGCAATAATTTGAAGAGTGTTCCTTTTCGTATACAAGCATTGTGGCCGCATGTTTACTGATCGCTGAGAAAAAACTTAACTCCGAAGACGCTACACGCAGTTCGAGTGCCAGTCAGGCGGCCGCCTTAACGACACAAAATTTTTTTGGCCTAATTTATGTGCTGTACTTATTGCTTTAGACTGTATCCAGCGAGAAATACAATCAGGACGAAGAGAAAAATATCCAATACTATAAAAGTGCTCACAAAACAGAGAACAGCCTATATATTAAATAAAGTCAATGAAGGATTCACCCAGGGATGAGAGTGGTTAGGGAACGGAATGGTGATGTTTGTAGGGGGGGGGGGGGATGGTCACTCGTGTAACCGTCACTCACAGGCAAGCCGAAGCACGCCGAATTCCAATGGGGATGAGTGTGTTGTTGGTGGCAGTATTGATGTTTCAATGTAGACCCTCTTTCCACTACACAAATGAATGCTGCACGCTGATTTCACATGAAAAACACCGCAATAAGATAAATTCCGAGAAAAAAAAACAGTATAAAGTGCTTATACCAGATGTTTATTGGCTACTTTTTTGGGAGATTTCCAAAATTACCGAATTATATTTGATAGCGTGTTTCGTAGAATGTCTCAACATGATTCCACATATATGTTTTAGTGTTTCAGAATTTTTCTATTCACAACAAAAAATATATGTAAAAGTACTAATAACTTGCTACAGTGAACATTAGATAGTGCATATATTTAGAACAGTCAGATACCGTGTTAAGTATAAATAAAGTACCTAAAACTTTTAATTGCATTTTTATCTATCATAAAGTAATCAAAACGTAAGATTAGAAGTGACGTAGTGTGTTAAGCTATACTCTGTCCAATCGAAGTTTGCAGCAGAAATAATAATTGCTAACCAAATAAATTAAATCAATTTAAATGTGTATTTTGATTCCTAACATTGTGATATTTTTTCAATAGTTCAAATGAAATGTATGATGTGCAAAAAATGTTAAGTGTCATTCACTTGAATGAGTTGGCTGCAACCTTAGAATGGATAGAGCATAGATATATCTTCATCCCGCACAATAACACAACCGCCTCATGCAATTTTCCCCATCTACATGTAATTGATAAATTCAGCGATTTATTTTTGGGGAATATGCTCCTTGCACAAAGTCTACTGTAATGTGGACATATTACCAACACATTTTAATTCGTTTGCGAATTGACAAAAGGACACTACAGCTTCCTTCATAGACGGTTGGCGTTAAATGTAGTCACAGTTAGCGTAGGCAGTTGTCAACTAAATCAAGAACCCCAGCTGGTAAATAATCTTATTCCTACAATGTATTTATTCTATGACACGTATACTTCACTTTTTGACCTAAACTTACGATATACATTCACGTATGTTCAGAGTTCGAAATAATATTATTATTAAAACGCTACCACTGTACGATACTTCCTCTTATTATTAAAAAAAATTTTTTTCCCTCCAAAAATCTGCAGATAATTCGGGTGGCTTCGGCAGACACTTTTTATAATCGTCGGTTTTTTTATGCTCCTGAAAATATCATAGGTGCGAAAATTGCCACCTCAAAAAATATCTATCACCTACTGTGAAATTTGATGCAATTGAAGATAAGATATTTTTATAACTTGGTAAAAGTTTTAAACATTAATGTAGTAAGGCATTTATAACTGAAGTCACACCAAGAAAAAAAAAAATTTTTTTACTTTAGTGTTAGAGACTCGATAAAACGCAGACCAAAATCCGTGCTTTATTAATGAAACGTGAAATTATTGCAGTACAATAAGATTTAAATACTATCTCAATAACACTTACTAAACTTTATAAGATTAATATATCATTCGTAGTTTAGTCGTAGCTTTGACTTTGTAATTCTATGTTGAAAAACGGTATTGTATAAACATAAAAATGGTCCTGAATCCATAATTTCACATTATTTATAAAAATTATTCGCCTCTTTTGATTCCCAAATAAGCGGAACAGACTCCGGAAATTAATCTTGAACGAGTCACTACCACTGCACAACCAAGCAGTTCAATACTAATATTTGACACTTCTCGTGATTAACGTAATTTGTACTAAATGTTCAACCCTTGATGGAGCACAAAACCTCTTGATCTTTCAAGTGGAGTGTTATTTATGTTATTTATTAGCAAATATGCTCGTGTCAGCGCGCATAAATTCAGCTGATTCCAATTTGCGGCCGCGGGAAATTGCTGCGAACAATGTGCACTTGACCTTCAACAGAGAGGCATAGGGTCATTGTGGTTACACTTCATTACAATTTGAAGGGACAAAAATTGTATAACTCGGACGAAACGGACTGTAAAGTACACTTAGCATATGTTCTCTCCAAAGTTTTGAAAATAATTTATTCATATTAAAAAGTAAATAAGAAATGCAATGTGAAAATATGGCCATTTTCCTTTAGGGTCCAATCTTAGTTTGCCGCGGAAAGATTTTTGCAACTTTTTTCTTTCAACGCCTTGCGTATGCATCGGCAGCTTTGCTTCATGGTTATTGGCAGCGTGCCTTTGTTCAGACATGTTTCTCATTTGACTGTACCAATTAGAAAAAAGAATATTGTGACTCCGTATGTCTGTAAGGCAAGTGAGGGTAAAACCAGCCAATCACAGACGATGTAACAGAGCTGCAGCTGTGCACATAAGACATTGAAACAAAATTGCAAAAATATTTTCGCCATAAAATTGTGGCTCTACTTATAGGCAAATCGCGGTAGCCCATAACATCGTAGCAGCTGTAATTACAGTTAAGTAGATATCCGTTTTGAATGTCACTTATTTATTCGGACGACAAATTATCGGACTAGATCGCTGGGTTCTCTAACCTCATTGGCTTGGCCTCCTCGTTTCATGATCGTGATGCTATAGCAAGGTAAGACGGTACTATTTTCCGTTATCATTCTTATCAAGTCGAATGTAAACGAACAACTTTTATGCGCGCAACAGTATTTGAACGAAATAGCTTACAAAAACAAAACATTTTAAAGTAAGGGCTAGTTGTACCGACACTGGTTAGCACTTGGAATGAATTGTATTCTCCTGTTACATGCATTGTATGAACTCCTGTAATCGCTAGTCATAGAGTTAATTATCTGCCTAAGATAACCTGCCGTGGGAGAGCCCGATAAATACTTAACACGAGAATAATGGCGAGCACTGCGAGACGATTTACAATATGGTGATGGCAGTTGTTAAAAATTCTGTGACTTGTTTAAGCTAATACAAATATAATGCTCTATGCAAAGTCATACTAATTTGACGTAATATAGCACGAAGCTATAACTGAGTGCGAATGTATGGAATAGGGTTAAAGGGACAGAAAACAATCTGTGTAAGCGATTCTGTGCTTCGTAAAACGTGTCTCTAACCAAGAAAATTAATGTACGGTAATGTGAGTAGACTGTACGTGTCGTCGACAGTGACGTCGTTATAGGCTGACCAACAACTTGGTACAATGGCTGGAGTTCAGAGAGTTGTCATCCCAGTATTCGCCTGGAGCGATTTCGGGAAACCATGGACAACCGAAATGAGGATGGCCGGAGCAGGGGATCGAACTCTGGTCCTCCGGAATGTGAGTCCAACATGTTAACGTTGCGACACATCGCTCGGTTTCATGGTGATATCGTTTGAATAGTTTTTATTTAGGGTAAGTAGCGAAAATAGTCAAATCGCTACTTCGACGTGTGCTTGCGCGAAAACTACGGAACAGAAAAATGTTTTTATTCGTGTGAAATCACTATTAAGGCGGCCGCCTACCCCACGCTTCAAATGCGTTGCAGTGTGTTCGTTAACAGGTTTTTTCTACGAAAATATTCCACGCGTGCCCGTTGTACCAACGTACGAAAAGACAACAAACTCCAGACAAGGTCGGAACCTCATTGTTAAGAAGCTACGCTCATTAAAAATACTGTTCCTAAGCCTTCCAACGGCTAAAAACGGCCTTTTCAGACTTCCTTACTTCAAAGTGTACTAACCGGATGTATTTGAAACTCAGATTGCGACCTGCACTGAACTTAGTTGCAGACTTTCCACTAATAAAATTATATGGTCACCGCTTAGTGTCCCATGGTAAAAACCGTTCGGCGGGAAGCTTGCACGCTAGTTCAGATCTTGGCTCGTTGAGGTGACGCGGCATTTGAAGCGCGCTTCAAGGTCGACCTTACTGCTCCGTCGCTTTTAAGCCTCTCACGCGCGGGTAGGCGGCGCCCGTAAGGGCGCGGTTCACCGCGGTTTTCAACGTCTATTTTTATTTTTATAAGTGTACAAGGTAACATTTTCCTTATTTTAGACACAAATTGTGAATAAATATTCCTTTAGGAAATTTTTGTATCTCTTACAGTTTTTGCGTAATGAGTCGTAAACATCAAAATTTGTTCTTTACGGTTTTATGTACGCCACTAAAACCAACCGACATACCAAACTGAAAAAATTCACAGTGTGTAACAACGTTGTAGGCTATGATTTGACATATTTAATAACCAAAGGTTTAATTAATACTTTTGTATTTAGTAAAAAATGCTGAATTTTGGAATGAAAATTTAAAAATCTTAATTTTTTAAAAATACAAATTTTTTTCTTAATATATGTCAAATAATAGCCTACAATGTTGTTATACACTGTGCATTTTTTCGGTTTGGTGTGGCAGTTGGTTTTAGTGGCGTACATAAAACCGTACAGTGCAAATTTTTACGTTTACGACTCAATACGCAAAAATTATGAGAGATACAAACATTTTCTAAGAGGAATGTGTAATCTTAATTTACGTCTAAAATAAGGAAAATATCATCTGGAGCAAATATAAAAATAAAAAAAGATGTTGAATGCTGAGGTAAATCGCGTCAAGTTTTTTTTATTATTTTAATAATTTTTATATTTGTACCAGATATTGTTTGTTTCGTAGACATATGTCATTACCCTTTTTTAAAGTGATGAAAATTTGATAGGTTTCATAGGTTTTGTATAGTAGCAAGTAAAAACCAAAATTTTCATTAAACTTGTTTTATACAAGAAACGAAAACCAGCAGACTTACAGAAACGAAATATTTTCCACTGAAGAACATTGTCGCGGGCTACAACTCGACATGTATAAAAACATTGAATTGAAATTATTTCTATTTTAAACAAATGCACAATGTTGACAATGTTTTATTTAAAATTCAGCATTTTTTTTTAATATCAAAAATATTCAATGCACTTTTTTTATGTAAGTCAGGACGTAGCTTGCAATACTGTTCTTCAGTGGTTTTTTTTTTTTTTTCATTTCTTTTCTGTATGTCGGTTTTTGTTTGTTTCTTGTATAAAACAGTTTTATGCAAATTTTGACTATGACATGCCATTATACAATAACTATAAAAGCTACAAAATTTTTATTACTGTGAAATATTGCCACAATGTGTGCCTATAAAAGAAAGTCTCGTACAAATATAAAATTAATTAAAACAATTATAATTTTGCAGGGAGCTACCCTCACGCTTAATGTAATGATTAAGAAATTTACAATGTTTGGTATGATTATAAAATCATGAATTTTTCGGTGTAGAGCGGCCTTATCTAGAACCAACAACGAGCAGCAACCGCGTGGGTTGGTCAAAGCCAGGCTTGTTAAACGTTCTAATGTTCCGGCTGGAAAACACAGTCGTTTAAACCACTCCCACGCGGGGTCAGAACGCGCCAAGCTCCATTTAATGTAAATTAGGCATGGTGTTGCTGCGGCAGCCTTCTCGTTACCTGCAGCAAGCTGACTGCGCCCAAACACACCGCCATATACGGGCTGGTCCTGGCAACTTGCCCCGCCGCGCCGATGTCCTTGAGGAATCGTCGAAGACCATCTCGCCATGGTTGAACACTCCGAATTCTTCTGCGTGCTGCCATGCCGGAGAGCTATGAGTAGAGGCAAATGATTTTTGGTGAAAAGAAATATGCAACATTTTGTTTGAGTGCCTCACGTTCACATCTGCATATCTGGTACGTAGTTATTGGCATCGTTCATTCTTGTCGAGGCGTCACTCATTTGACTGTGGCACTGAGAATAACGCCACTGCGACAACACCTGTACGTAGAGCCACGATTTTATGGCGAAAAAATGTTTGCAACATTTGGTTTCGATGCGTCATGTGCACACCTGCAGCTCTGCTACATCGTCTGTGATTGGATGATTTTACTCTCACTGGCCTTGGCAAATTATAGATAGGGCCACGATTTTGTCGCGAAAAGATTTTTGCCCCACTTTGTTTCAGCGACTCACGTGCACATCGGCAGTTCTGTTTCAAGGTTATTGGCAGCGTGTCTTTGTTCAGACACGTTTCTCATTTGATTGCACCAATCAGAATAAGATTATTGTGAGTCTGTACGTCTGTAATTTGCCAAGGCCAGTGAGAGTAAAATAATCCAACCACAGACGCTGTAGTAGAGCTGCAGGTGTGCACATGACGCATCGAAACCAAATGTTGCAAAAATCTTTTCGCCATAAAATCGTGGCTCTAATTATAGACGTACGGAGTGACAATAATCTTATTCTGATTGGTGCAGTCAAATGAGAAACGTGTCTGAACAATGCTACGCTGCCAATAACCTTGAAACAGAACTGCCGATGTGCACGAGAGACGCTGAAACAAAGTGGGGCAAAAATCTTTTCGCAACAAAATCGTGGCCCTACCTGTATGTGATTTGCGGGTAGATTTCAAATATGTTGAGAGTTAAAAACATCCAATAACCGACCATGAAGCAGAGCTGCAGATGTGCACACGAGGCACTGAAACAAAATGTTGCATTATTCTTTTCATCAAAAATCATTGCCTCTAGCTATGAGTATATTTCGCGAGTTCAACGACCAACACGCTAGAATCCATTGTCCTATGCATATTCGAGCCCCGTATATTCGTTAATTGTCTGTTGTTCCACTGAGTAGCAGCTAGTGAACAAATGGTCGGGGCTTGATTATACACACGAGAGTGCATTCTAACATGCAGGTCATTGAATCCGAGAATATTTCCGGCCTCTGGCAATTAGTAGTATACCCGAAGCCCTACTCATCCAGACAGCAGACAATAAACGAAGAGACGAGGCTTGAGTATGCATAGGACATTGGATTCTACCGTGCAGGTCATTGAACTCGCGAATTTTTCCTAGCCGTTGCTATACGTAGAGACCTGAAAGATTCGCACCTTCTTTTAGGCACAAGCTAGAATTCCATCGGTTGTAAGTTCGTGTCACTTTCACAATTGGTTCTTGACTCATTTGACACCTCGAGTAAGTTTCTGCGCCAGTAATATAAATCGAACTAAGTACAGGCCCATCTCACAGTGTCAGCAATCAGTTCATAAAAAGCTGCTCTTTGCTTGAGTGCACATATGTTCTTGCAGACTAGCCTACAGGCCAGTGAATCCGCTCATTTTTCCTGTCTCTAGCTATGAGTATAGACCGGAAAAACTCGCGGGTTCAATAACCTGTAAGCTAGCCTGCAAGAATATTTGTGGTCTGAAGGAGACCGCAGATGCTCATTAGCTGCTCGCTGTTAGTGATAAAGGTCTGTGTTAGTTACATTTATATTATCGGCTCAGAGACTTCCAGGAGATGTCAAAAAAGTCAAAGGCCAATTGTGAAAGTGACACAAACTTACAGATGTTGGAATTCCAGCTTATGCCCAAAAGAAAACTCGATTTTTTTCAGGTCCCTTGCTATGATTAGAGACGACGGTATATCGGGAAAATGTTTTGCGCCAACATACTCTTGAAAACACTGTAGTATCTCGCAACATGTATTATTGTGTGATATACTTCTGACACTCCGTAGTTCTCTGCAGACCAACAACAGGCATCAAATATTACAATAGTGGGATTCCTATTGGCTAAGTGAATCGGGTAACAGCTCCACATACAGAAAATAGCCAGTGAGCTTTTGATGAACTGAACGTGTGTTGAAATCCAGCAAACAGTCAAGTTTTCTCGCGGCAAACCGTCATCTATAGCTATAAGCTATAAGGGCGACCTTGAAGCGCGCTTCAAATGTAGCATCGCCACAAGCAAAGCGTGAAATAGTGGGCAATATTCCCGCCGATTAAAGGAGAGTACGATAAAGGCATTCATTGTACTTTGATGAGTAGTTTTATTCAATAAAAATAAGTCATAAAGTCGATGTTTCAAGGCACGATTAACATAGTCTTCTACAGGCCCGTAGCGACGAAGACACTTGATGGGTTAATGTCGCCCTTATCCCTCAGTTACTTCCGGGAAGGTGCCTCATGCATTAAAGTTGTCAATAGTTATTTTTACGTGTTTTGTATATTTAATAATTTTGTGATAGTTAATCTTTTCGTGTGTGGGAGATGCGCAAAGCAGGAGAAACATAATTTAAAACATATTTACAATAATTACCAGATTCGAGTAGTTTTTTTTGCAATATAAATTTGAAAATGCTATGTGTTGTCATGTTACTCTGCATTAAATACAGCTGTACACGATAGAAAAGAGTTTTATTAAAGTTAATTATTAAGTCAGTGTATGTTACTGCGATGGTCAAGACAATAATAATAATAATAATAATAATAATTATTATTATTATTATTATTATTGAGACAGCATTAGAAGATATTTAATGTTAAAATTGTGTTTTGAAATACCTACATGTTGGTTTCGTGATCATATAACACCTTTATTGAAGTGAGGTTACGAATTTAAGAAAAAAACAAACCTAAAATTTCAGAACAAACCGAATTTAAAGAAACAGTCCTGTAGCTTTTTAATAATAAGGGTACGCATATTATTTGCACATGTTCGAATCAACTAAGGTAAACTATCTAAAAAAATTTTTCGGCCGTTTTGTCCCCATACGACATGAGGAATATGAATGTCAAGAGAGACAAAATGCTGAGCTGGCGGTTGTGCCCGTGTTGCGTTGATGTGTGGACGGCTACGGACCATACCAGGCGGGCGACAGTAAATAGGCCCTACGCTTGCACTAACGAAAATAGCGTTCTCGCTATATACCAACCTTGACAGTATGGTACTAAAATAGTGAATATGTCACACGAATAAAATTTTGAAAAATAAATAGTTGTAAAAGTAAACTTATTTATGCTAAATATTCTCATTTTTAATCCATAGCCTGGATATCGGAATAGAGAACGTAAATAGTAAAAATGTCAGCCTAGCGCTAATCATTACTGCTACTTACTTGGCAAATATGCTAAGAACATAAAATTTTTTATGTTAGATACTTTTCTTGGTAATGTTAGTAAATTAGGTAGAGAAAACTATTCTTTATTTCACCACATACATAACTCAAAATGTTGGGGACACTATAAATAAATAAATTAATAAATAAAAGAACAAATAAACACATGTATACATAACACAATAGCTGTCCCTCTGCGGCTTCGCCCGCGTGTACTATAGAAAACAGCAGCTAACTTTTAATTACGTATTAATTGATGGTGTTACTATATTCTCTGTATATCTTTAAAACAACAAATACAAACAGCTATATACAGTCCACTTCGCTGAGCGTACTTTAATTGCAGAACATCTTTGTTTTTGATTCATCTTTATTTCTCTATAAAATAGCTTCCCGGCTGCGGCTTTGCCCGCGTGAAATTATGTAATGTAAACAGTAACTCTGGATAAAATATGTGATGAAGGCATTTAACAGCTAGCGTACTCAATAACAGTGAACTAACTATGATTGTCTTAGCTCAGTGTAAAGAGCGCACGCAATATGCTCGTATGATGTTATAGTAATTTACATCGCAAAGTCTTGCATGGGATACGAACCCGTAACCCCACCCCTCCCACACCACAAACTTTATACAATACCTGAGTGGATGCTTAAAGTCAGGCCGTGATAATTCTTTCGTATGTACAGGTTACAGTCCAAAGAGGTTTTGGTTGGCAAAAAGAAACAACAGTTGAATTATTTCTCCAGGATCATTCTCTCTTTTCGGGAGACTGTAACATTTTACTGTTTTTAACATCCTTAATTTTCAAATTTCTTAAAATCCTGAATTTGATTTGTAGATATTTACATAAGTTTCATTCTTATAAAAAAATCATCTCGATATCTCAATGGGTATAATAAACTGTACAGATAATTATTTGAAAAGACATTTTGTTTTTTTTAACAGCTTTCAAGGACGAATTTCGAAAAATTCTAAAAAAGCTTTTTAGATATTTACTTAAGCATCATTTTAAAGAAAAAAATCACCTAACTATCTGAAATGGTTTAGGAGAAACCACAGATTAATAAAAATTTCATTTTACGGCTTTTCACCCTTTAATTTTCGAATTTCGCAAAATCGAAAAATTCATATATATGCATTTGTTTGGGTAATATTATGAAGCTAAAAAGTTATGAAAGCTTTTCCCATTTAATGAGATATCAGGGATTCTTTAAAAACACATTTCACCCCTTTTCACCCCTTTAACTATCGAATTTCGAAAAATCCATTCTTAGTGGGTGCCTACGGGGCATGGGGAAGCTTCCCTCAAAATTCATGGTTTTAGGTCCAGCGGTTTGGGCTGTGCGTTGATGAGTGAGTGTGTCAGTTCATTTTATATATTAAGACATAGGCAGACACACACAAACGCAGAGTGTCCAGAAATTGCCCCGAATCCACGGCGAATCCTGGGCTAAATTGGAGATGAAAATGTTAGTGGCAAAAATGTGGTACTATGACATTTTACATGCACAATGTGGCAACATAGCAATGTAGTTAGTTCACTATTGCGCTCCACAGATATCTTATTTATTTACTTCGTTCTGACGTGCATACAATGAGTCCAGGTTAAAATCCTGAGCAGTACAAACATGATTCTATGACTGGTAATCATAATCGATTTGCGCGGAGAATGCGTGATGCATCCAGTGCGCATCTTTCCCGGCATAAAAACAGGATTATTGGACGCAATTAGCGAGTCGTTTGCGTCTTAAATACGGTTGTGTGGGCTCGCAAAGTTACGAGAGGCATCGACCTATCCTATCCTCTTCGCAAACATTACCTATTCTCAACCAGTTCGTAACTTGGCAAAATGGCGAATCATTTTCTTCAACAATTTCGATGATAGCACACGAGTGGCATTTTGAGGCGGGATTGATGTATTCGGCGAACAATTTAACGATAATAATTCTTCAGTGTCGCAAATAAGATCAAGTGCAAAATGTTAAATACTTAGGAACAAAAATGGCAATGTGTTACTACAGAATATTATGGTTAATTAAGGCTGTGACTATAATACAGAATGTGTTATCGATTTTCGTTTATAGCAAACACTGTCCGTTAATCTTAAAAATGTATATGTTGTTTATACTGTCCGCACAAAAGCGTTATTATTAATTCTATACATTAATTTTAAAATTATATTGTAGCTGTTTTATACGGTACACTTTTAATTTTACAGCTACTCACAATTGTTTTTCAACATTATATCTCCATAATGTAAAAAATTACAAAGACATGATTAACTTTCTTCGTAGCAGTTAATTACGTTTTACAGGATATTTTAAAAAAATACGACGCATGATTTCCCATTCGAAGCACTTGGTCACCATTTTATTTGTTCTGGTTGAAGAAAAGCTCTCTCAACCTAGCTTTCGTTTAAGAATCTGCAAAAGGGTTTGAATAATATTTTTGTGGGCTATTCGCCTCTCAATCAACAACTTGAGCGACTGGAGTTTGTGGGTTCGTTTGCGGGCCGCAAATGAAATTGTTTAAGAATATCACCCTTATGTTTACTTGACGTAACATACATGAAATAATGCCTAGCCGCAGAGCGCAAGAGGGGTCTATCTCCGTGCTATCAACCAATCAATATAATAGGGGGCGGTACATACTTCAACGCTGAAAGCATTAATCTATAACTGTAGGTTTCTAGAAGTCAATCTGCGAAAATGAAACATTAGCAATCCTAGACAGTAGATTAAGCCAAAGATTTAAACAAAATTGTTTTCAGTGTTACGAACTTCTAAGGCACAATCTCTGACGCCTGACTGAACCTCGTGCAATTAACTGCGGCGCAAGAGATTACGTGTACCGAATTAGTAATTCTGGATAAATTCTCATATAATTGGCCGATACACTCCAATTCATATAAGTTTGGATAAATCTGACAGCAATTTATGGGCAATAATTTGTAATATTTTGTTATTTTTGTCACTTTACAAGACAAACGTTGCAGT
Organism: Medauroidea extradentata; assembly: GCA_003012365.1. NCBI lineage: Eukaryota > Metazoa > Arthropoda > Insecta > Phasmatodea > Phasmatidae > Medauroidea > Medauroidea extradentata. Next base: position 37,990 of record PNEQ01028868.1, on the reverse strand, counting down.
ATAAATGCTGAAATGGACATTCCACGTTCATTTTAGAGCTAAAAATGTCTTGCATTGTGCTGCAAATCACAAATCACTAAAAAATTATTGCCCATAACCTTGCTGTCAGATTTATCTAAACTTATATGAAATGGAATTATACTATTATTTTATCATCTAGGATTGTCATGGAACGCACGCAACAAGCAGGCTCGTTGGCCCGAACAGCCACGTGGTGGTGTATCCGGCAGCTACCAGGCGCTCATCAGAGGCAAGGAGGTATCCACGCCGCGCCGCCCCATGCAGTGATTCTGTGTCACTTTACACATACGTACAGCAGAATCGGGAGATCAGCAGTAGATTCTCAAACCAGCCGTGGTATTATACAAGTAGCGTCTTCCATCGTCATGCACTGACACTTTTCCTCTGATTTATTGGATATCAATTACAGCAGTGGTTCGTACAAGAATGAAAAAGTATCGTATGTGATGCCAAAATTTTGCATTCTTGCATACATAACAACACTGGTGCTTGCCGCGTCGCATTAAAAAATGTAACAAGAAAATACCGGCCGTGTTTAATTCGGTAATCACTCAATAGCTCATTAAACTTAACATGTCAGAGTTAACTAGGTTTACTTGACCACGTTACCAGTTCTTCTCAATGGCCAGAGGTTAGGTAGGTTGTTATGAAATACAAACAATTAAGGAATACAGTAATTCAAAATAAGTCAAGTTAGCTTACAGATTTTGGGAGAATTAATTTAATTGCACATAGTGCAGAATTTTTATATTACTTTATGTCACAAGACCAACTGCTGAGTTGAAATAAAATAAATAAAACTGAGCGGTACGATTTAAAAAAAATATAAAATACTTTTATTCACCTCAACACTAAAATATTCTCCATAACTATAAACTGAAATGTAACTTTCATTCTCCTTTCTTTTAAATAAAAATACTATTTCCGATATTTCGAACTCTGCATCGGGGGCGCAATTTCACTCCGCCGTTTTGTACTATTGTGTATAATCACTTTAACGTTAAATAACATTTCGCGACATTTCACGTACAGCACGCGTACTCTTTTTACAGTCTGTCATAATTTGTAATGTGTTTTCATTTTGTAAGATACAGTATAAATATACGAGGCATATTTGAGTACTCTCGTAGCCAAACACATTGCAACGCATTGGTCTACAACATTACATCAAAATTAAATATTACTTTCAAAAAAATCTAAGCTAGCAATTTGTTGCAATAAAGTTTGAGGCACATAATAAATATAATATGTTGAGAGGTTACCAAAGGTCAGAGTAGAAATAGAAAATCTGAGCGTTCGTCGGCCTAGCATAGAAAAAGGACATGTAATGAAGCTCTACGATGGAAAAAAGTTGGAATTATGGAATGTAAAGGGTAGGGGGCGGGGAACCGGAGTACCCAGAGAAAACATACCTACCTCACGGCAACGTCCGCCACGTTTGTCACATGTGAAAAAATGGATACACAATTGGCCGGAAATCGAACCCAGATCAACTTGGTAGGAGGCGAGTGCTCTAGACAATTTGCCAAGCGCGGAATATATGAAAAAATTTACTCTTCACAAAGCTTTTCTCTGAAAACTATTTGCCAAAGTATGAGATTTCGGAGGGAAAAAAAGTTCCAATACGTTCCTATGCAATGTCTCTGAAGGTAATCATGTATTTATCCTCAACTAAGAAGTAAAATATAAACTACGCATATTGTCAAAATAGAGACAGTAAATTTTATCACGTCTTATATCATCGAAAATATAATAAGAATTGTTTTATTTCGAAATTGTTTATTTAAAAGAATTTTTTTCTGCCGAAGCCACCTTTTGTTATCCATAATGGGTGAGAATACCAGCTCACAGGCACGAAATTATTGTATTGTTAACAATTCTTAATACGTGTGCAAAGTTAAAAAAAAAATTCGGACGTCTGGAAGTGGGTGGAAATTTAAGCGAAATACCCCATTACATGCATTCATTCATACGGGTCAAGTTAATAACAGGATGTTTAAAAAACAAGTCCTTGTAAAGCACACAAAGAACTTCCAACGGCGTGGTGCAGCGGACCGGTGCAGTGCGAACAAGCTAACATACGTCGCGAGCAGACGTTCCCAGAAGAGGACGTCTGTTACTCGTCATAATGCAGCTGTCGTGGAGGCACCTTTATTCCATCTCCTACCTCGACCCGCACTTCATCCTCGTCAAGCTGCAGATGTGACAGGACAATTCCGAGCCCGCGGGGAGAAGGGTCGCCGACTTCAATTTACATACGAACTCTCACTTCCATGTCGAATATGAATGCGTCCGCCTCGCTGGTGACGTGTCACGGTGAACGGAACTCCCTATCTTTCTATAGGTTGCTCGGGATAAAGTGAGCGCTATAGAAACCATGGTTACATTTTTCTATACAAGTAATTTATACTTTACTGTCACTTTTTAATGTAAACAAAGCAACCCAAGCAAGGTTAACTCTACTACAGGTTAGAAAGAAAATGTGTTTTCTTATGGGAGGGTTTGGCAAAGGGAAAATTTCTGCCACTAGTTTCGCTGCAATCGCTAAGGGACTAGAAATATTCGAAACTGTAGTAAAATTAAATTTAAATAGGCTTGAAAATGATAGAAGTCATTAAACGTAATTTTAAAGAAAAATTTAACCAATTTCAAGTTTTCAATTACCAACTTTTGCAACTTAAAATTCAGGAAAGCTCTGTGATTGGTCAGTTTACACCCATTACCGATACCAGCGCTCAAGTGGCAGAAATTTTCCCTGTGACAAACTTTTAACATTGAAGTTTCTAACCTGAAGTATAATTAACATTAACCCAAGTAAGAACCAAATTTTATAGGTTAAACCGTACTACAAAATTAACGCCTGAGACCACAATAAATAAATAGTATTTAAAATTGTTATTCTCGGCAAGATGGCCTTCAAAAGCGCTCACTTTATCGTTACCTACCTATACTGCCCTGCTAAGGCAAAAAGGTCGTATCTACATTTTCGGTTAGTTGAGATTGAAAGGAGAAACGTCATACGCTTTCACCCACTTACTACAGCAGTAAAAATTGTGTACATTTTATGCAAATATAAACTTTCACTGAAGCTTGTAATACAACAGAAAAACACATTTCTTGAAAAATAACCATTATGTTAGATACGACCTTTTGTCTAAGCAGGGCAGTATAGTTTTTTTCTTAACAAGGCATGGTACATAATTCAGCTTTAAACGAATCACTTTAAAATTGTTGGTTTCTCGAAGCCAATCCGCAACAATCTAAACTCTGCAAACCTAGACAATAGTTTTTACCAACTTTCTGAGTAAAAATTTTTCTCAGGTAACGTATTTATTAAGAACAATCGCTGCTGCCGAAATCCTGTACGTACATTTGCGGCGGAACAGATTATGCTTAACAAACGCATCGTTCTGTCAAATCTCTGCACGTAAGCATTATTTTTGGGTTTTTGTATTGTAATTTGACTTTCAAAAACGTGTGGATTAAAAATGGTGTTTTTAGCGTTTTTTTTTAAATACCATTAAGCGGATTTAGGCTAATTTTGTCTGTCTTCCTATTTGCTGTTTTTCCCCCTTCGTTTGTTTCGTTCGTTTTTACGTCGTGTTTCACTGGAAAGAAATGGACTTCCTGCCGTACGGCTCTGTACTTACCTGTCCCATATTTTTAACTCCCCTTGTGACAATTAGTTTAGGTTAGTATAAATTAGTTTACAGTAGTTTAAATTATGGAAAAATATACTGTTCACTAATTCAAAGTTCGGTTTTGTTAGGTTAGCGCGCTGCAATTGTCTAAAAAACAGTTTGTAAATTTACCACACGTGCGTATAGGAGCACTACGAAAGTAGAATTGATTCTCAAATATACATGGTAGCACTCCTAAACTAATTTTATAAAACAGTCATTGCAGAACCTCCTTGTTTTTAATTCGTCTTTATTTTTCTATGATAATAACTGTCTTTTGTAGAGCAAAAAGCATATCGAGTGCTACTTTTGAGTTATTTCTCCGTGGTCAATATTCACTTTTCGGGAGTTCTGTAACAAATTTACTACTTTTCACATCCGTAACTGTCGAATTTCGAAAAATGAATTTAAAACAAATAGGTTCTGCAATAAGTATGCTCAGAGAAGGGGACTGGACAAATCTGTTTGTATTTGTTGTTATATTTTAGAACTAGCTTTATTTTACTTTGCCTTCGAACATCATTTGGGGAGGTGTAGTGTTTCATTACGTGCTTCTAGCTTGATGTGCTGATCGATGTTTTTCTGTATTTGAAATTAGTGAATGTTTTGTGGTTTACAACGTGCTTCTTACTTCGTTCTGATTTTGCTTTTTACTTAGTTTAATTAGGTATTATACTCAGTTATCTATTTATAACTTTGTGTGGTGTAAGTTTATGATTTCGTTTTCAGTGTTGTGGAAGATAGCCTTCTTCGCTATTTAATTGTTTTTTATCATCTCGACTTCATTTCAGGCGTTGTATTTGGTTACGATATCTCACTAACCTAATGAACCATCAATATGCTCTGTGATTCAAAAAGTTACGTAAGTAAATATCTCAAAAGTAACTTTAGGGTTTTTCGAAAATAGTAATTTAAGAGGGTGAAAAGCTGGAAAATATTTTTTTTTGGAGTTAATGAAACTAACATGACGAGAAATCGCCATGCTTTTTCATTAAAGTTTGCGTACGTAAATATGTACAAACCATTTTAAGGTAATTCGCAAATCAAATATATACAAAGAATATAGTAACACCATCAGTTAATATGTAATTAAAAGTTAGTCACTCTTTTCTGTAGTACACGCGGGCGAAGCCGCAACGAGACAGCTTGTTTTATATACAGAGATAACTACTCGGAAACATCCCAACAACTGTCCTTATTCCGCTGTCAAGTTTGCGAGGTTCTCAGCTCAGTGTTTTCTATTAATTATTAGCCGTTTTAAGTAGTTATAATACTTGAGTGTTTAATGTACAAGTGTTATAAACTATATTTGGTATTTCTAATACTAGGAAGGTCCATAAATATTCATTCTAGGCAGCTACTGATCACTGGTTAGACTCAGTAACATGTTTTCATTGTATCATAAATATATATTTACATGAAAATGTGATTTGCCGTATTAGTTAACAGAAATGTTCTAAAATTCACAACGATACAGTTCTATTGTTCATACTTTTTAACGGTTTCAATAGATATTTTTCTTCTATGTAAAATATTAAATTAAGTAAAATAATAAACTACTTAAATTTTAAATGAAAATCAAGTTGATAAAAATGCATTGCCTTATAAAACATATCAAATAATTATAAACCAAACAATGCAAATAATAAATAAGAGTATGGGGCCGCATGGCGTGACGCACAGAAAATGCGTAGGTAGGAAAGGGGGAAGGGGGCCTGAATAATGGTAATGGAGGTGCGGTGGAATGAATGGAAGCAGAGACAACGAAAGATATCGAGAAAATCTCCCGCCCCCCTTTTTCACCCTTTCATTTTCCTATCTCCCGTGCTTTATCCCCCGACACATATTTCTCTCGGATTCCGACCAGCCGAGCTCGCATGCGATAGTCCCCGAGTCGAAGGGATTCGTCCGCCCGTTGAGTGCGTGGAGGATTGCGAAACGCACGCAGTTTTCCTGCAGCTCTGCGAATTAAATTAAACCCGTAAAAAAAACGCCAACCACAGGTTGTACACGATTTACGATTCCAATTACGCGTCGTGGGGCGCCGTCTTCTGCGGCGATGCGTAGGCCGAACTTCCAGACAAGCAAACAACAGCGAATAAATTCTTAAAATATATGAGAAGCAAACTTTCAAAACCAGATATGTTAACCAGGGCCGCCGGAAGTAAGGGGGGCATGAGTACATTGTACCCTCCCCCTTCTCCGACTTATATAAGGGGTGTTCAGAGAGGGGGGGGGGCAACTGGAATTTTTTGTATTTTTATGTTTATCTATTAATCTTCTTATCCAAAATTTTAATTCCATTTATACATTATATCTAAAAGACGGAAGACTGACCAGTGCGTCTAATCTCGTATAACATAAACGTTTGTTTCACCCACCACACCACTTAGTCGCTGCTCAACATACGATCGTTTCTTGCGTATGCAATTCAATTTTTTTAAAACACAATTCATTTTTCATTATGACATAGTTTATTTTAATATGTATATACATTTCTTACGTATGTAATTCGGTTTTTTGTCTGAAAACTCCTTAAAAAGCACCATTTTGCATCTCTAAAATCAAAATTTTTCCCGGAGGAGGATCCCCGGACCCACCACTCTTAACTTGGGGTGTATGCATACACAATTTTTAAGGCACAGTCCCCTCTTTTTCTTTCAATGCTTGATCCATCACTGTTTGCAACCCCCACCCCTGAATCAAAATCGTTCCGGCGTCTCTGATGGCAACCTCACACAATTTTACAGGAAAACGAAAAAAACCTGGTATGACGTGACACTAACGAAAACTGTCAAATTATGGTTATTACAACGAGGTGAGTTAGTATTATATTTCGTTTCTTACTAAAGAAAAAAAGCCATGTCTAGAACACAATGATAACTATGGACAGACTTAGATTTCAAGGTTAGTCAACTTACCAAACGCAATATTTTGTATCTCTTACAGATATCAGCTGTTCTGCCCTTGATTTGAAGACAAAAGTACAGTGGAGTGGAGATATATAGTTTTGAATGAAAATACACATTTTCGACTGATTTTAAACTATACACATAATTTTATAGTAAAATTTCACTTTATTTTCGTGTGTTACTCACAACCTTATATACACAATATGTTAAACATGTTTAACTCATTTTCAGATTTTTGTGGACATGTCTGGTTATGACAGTTTCCTCTATATGTCATAGTGAACATAAAATCGAGTGATTCTGGTCTTCCCTGATTTCTAGAACACAACGTTCGAAGGCGGGTAACTGTTAAAACCGTATTTTGTCTCGGTGCTTCAAGAAGAATAATGAAGCATCAAGTCCTGAAATTCATATCAGACATGTTATCGAATGATATACTCTCAGGATCACCAAAGGTCAGCGTACGAAATTAATCCTTTGGTCAACAAAATTAAGGAATGATTTTCAAAACGTTAGCAATTTGTAGGTTCTACATTCTAAAGTAACCAGATACGCATCAGTAAAAGTTAAAAGCTAACTATGTGTATTACAGTCGTAATCTATAAATATTTAGATCGTACAGTAATTGTTTGTCACGACGGTAATTTGATTCAGTTTTGAGCTTTGGCAACTTCATATCTCAAGTGCAGTGAGTTATCAGCAGCCTTGAAGGAAAGTTAAATTAAAACAATTTCATAAACCAAGTGAATAAGCTCTGTGCTTATTATTGATTGAAAACAAAGTGTGTTAAAGCCTTCTATACTAACTGACTGCAGTGATAACACTTTTATGGTCAGACCATTAACCTCCCACCAAAGAGATCTGGATTCGATTCCCGGCGGGGTCGGTCTCCGGATTTTTGCATGTGGGAATCTTACCGGACGATGCCGTTGGTCGGCAGGCTTTCTCGGGGATCTCCCGTTTCCCCCGCCCTTTCATTCCGGCACTGCTCCATACTCACATCACATCACCCCTCACATGCACTAAGGACCTTGATATTAAGCGTTGACCAATAATCACTCACTCACTCTAACATATATGGTCATGGATAGAGTACAACTTATTTTTTAATGGTTCGCCTATCTGCTTGATAAACAGCTATGAAGTAGGTTATAAATACGGGTTTCTTGCATAAATACAAAAAAAATTATGCACACTTAATTGTACAAAAAAATTCACTTATCAAAGTATGGTTGCGAGTACCATATTTGGAAAACATTACGTGCGTTAAAACACTGTTTCGGAGCTCTTCGGGTTTTCCGCTCAGTTATGTATCAAAATTTGGAACCCAGATTGACCCGGCAGTACTACAGTGACATTCCATGAACTTCGCTGCAGATTTTTCAACAGTAAAATAACATGGCTACTGCTTCGCTCCCATAGCTCTAGCAGCGATCCACTTCGCACTAGCTCAGATCTTGCATGTTTGTGTAAAAAGTACTCACACGTCATCCGTAGCCTTTATCGCTTCTTTGCTTCTGCGCTTAAGAGTACCAACTGCCTTGCCTGGAGCTGCATCGCTAATTGTAAACCCAGAAAATAATGAGTTTTAACGCTGACTTTGACAAGAGTACCAAATGTTACTACGCATCCAGCACTGAACTAGCTCCGAACAATGTTTTTATTTACCACGGCACTGAGGTGGCCGTACTATTATGTTGGTAGGATGCTTGAAGGAATTTCACGACAGTATTATACACGTGTTTCACAAACTTAATTTAAATGCGTTTTGAGTTACGACAATTTGAAAAGGCGTTTTCCAGCTACGTTCGAGGGCTTCAATAAAGTGGTTCTAATGTACGTGGTGTCGCAACAGGGACATTTCTGTACTTGTCTAAAGTGTGTGTTCTTTTCGTACATTGGCACAATAGGCACTTGTGGAATGGTAACGTAACAAGAAATCTCCAAAAACAGACTGTAATGCAGTTGCGGCGCGTAGCTGTTGGAGATATTGTGACGTGTGTATCGTCACGAGTGGAATGTATGACGTTACAGCTTTTAGCTGTGTTTACAGTAGGACAGTCCTACTGATTGGCTGTTCGTTAATAACTTTTATAAATCTAATTTATTATTTTTATACGCAGGCGTAAATGTAAATGTAAGCGTAAATGTAAATTTAAATGTTTGTATCTAGAATAGTAACCTAGTGGTTTAATTCGGACGGGTGATGCTTGGGTGCGCCACAACTCTTGGCTAGGTTGCTGGCCACGTGTGCGCGGAAAGTATTACGCTGAGAGCCGTCAACTGGACTGGTCAGAGGGAACTGCGAGACATCTCGCCTCTACCCACCTGAGGACATATGGTGTGCGGTCTGAGTATTTGTGGATTTACTACAATATTAATTGAGACATTCTCAGCTGTTGTAGAGAATGTTACGTCAGTGGCAGCTTATCTTCGTTCTCGGCACGAGAGACCATCAAAATGGTAACAGCTCCTCGTCGTTCTGCATATCCAATTCTACTGCAGGGGCGCCCCTCAGCGACGCCGGATACGACGTTGGATACGAATTCTTCTTGAAAGACATCTCTACGTGATAAGCTAGAGTGTCGACCAATATGTTTGGGCGAAATTACTCTCAGTTTAAAGTGGAACTATTTGTCTGGCGAAGAAACTTTACAAATCCAAGAGTAGCCGTCTGTTAGCCACTTGATAGTCACCCGTCATTAAATATTAGGTCGAACGTTACATTAAATGTAAGAACTTGTAGCCCCAAAACAATTGTAATAATTGTGTTCAGTAAATATTAATTAATACGTAATGCCAGTTACATTATTTAGCAGCGGATCTCAACGTTACATATTTGGACTGTCCAGAAATAATTTGGATTGGGATTTAAAAGTGCTTTGTCATGTATTACATATCAGAGGGAGGCACTCTTGAAATCCACAGCCCCACAATCTGGAGGTCTCAATACCTTGCTTAGAAACACAGTTTCAGGGAACATCAAAATGACCAAAAACGACTTTTTCAAGACTCCTATTACGTAAAAAATACCAACCTGAATCGTAAGACAAAAACAGAGACACATGCGCTGGACTATACTACACACTTCCCGTAAATAAACAATTATGGTCGCCGCTTAAAGTCCCATAGTAAAAGGCGAACGACCGAAACACTGTACACCGGTTTAGTATCCCGCACATAAAGGCGATACGGTTGTTTACGCACCAGCCAGTCTAGCTCTTATTGCTTACCTGTTTCCGTACCTCACACGCAACATCTAGCGCGCGTTGTGTAGGGCTCTTAATAGGTACAGATCACCGCTATCTCAAAATATTTATTTTGTGTCATAACTTTTATTCTGGGTTAATTCATGGAACTTTAACCTAACTGCCGTATAGGATATATGCTGATAGAATTTTAAACATCATAAACGCTTGTTTGTCATAACTGTTGTCGCAGGTCTGATTGCAGTTAAGAAAGTAACTACATTTGATAACTGTAATTATATCTGTATCAGTAACTACAAACAAAGAGCTATTATGTCTAAAACTCTAATCGATACTATGTTTTATATTCGGGAGTAAGGTCAATGTTCCATGAATTTACCGCGGTTGAAAAAAAAAAATTTGTCACAAAATACAAAAATTTAAGATTGCGACGAACACTCTCATAAGAGTTAATAGACATGGCGCGGAGCAGTGCTGTAGTGAGGTACGGAATATATATTTTTTTCTTGTATAAGTATTAAAAAGGTTTCCATTGCGTTTATCTACGAAAAGAAGACAAACTCTAAACTGTGTCGCTGTAATTTAAAATGTTATCCGCTAATTAAAAAACATGATTTCCAAGCTCCTCAAAAGTGTTAAAAAATTACTGTTTCACGTTGCTGTACCTGAGAAAATATCAAGCGTAATCGTCAAACAAAACTATAGAAACCTGCATTCGCCTTTACCACATACTTTCCAGTATTAAAATAACAGGGTCATCGCTTGAAAGCTTATTGAAAAACACATTATACGAAAGCATTACACGCTAAATTAGTCCTTCGCGCCTAGAGGCGATGATGTGTTTTATGGACATGTTATATTGTACAACTTATCGCCTTCCCCACTTCCGTAGTGCCTCAATCGCAAGAAACTAGCGCCCACTAACTCTTAAAGGGTGGACGGTACGTAATTAAACGTTAAAAGCATCAGTTTAGAATTGTAGGTTTCTCGAAGCCAATTTACAAAAATCAAAGAACAGAAATCCTAGACAGGAAAGTTTTTCTCTATTAACGTAGATCTGCTCTGACGCCGAAATCTCCTACATTTAATTGTGTAGCGAGAGATCACGCTCAACAAATGCATCATTCAGAGTAAATGTTTGATCATAAAGTTTCCATACATATTAATATCAAGGATTGCTGTTTTGTAGTTCTGCTGCACTGACTTTCAAAAAGTATAGATCTCAATTGAAAAATTCTGCGCTTATTTACCTACCACACCCTCTTAAGCGCTCAAATTATAGCACACCTTATTTCCGTCTCTGCAAAATGTTCCATCACCAGAAAGGGTGACGTAGACTCAAAAGTAGATGGAAAAAGGAGTGGTAAGATTGTTCGTGGTGAGTGAGACGTAGGAGGGTGGTGGGAGGAGAGAACAATTACCATGCGTTGCTGCACAGATTATGTCTCCTCAAGGGCGTTCGCTTGGCTCGTTGATGCGCCAGGCGGTGGTGCTTGTCCAGTCGAGAGAGCTGAGGTCTTACACACGAGAGTGCTTCCTACGGTCAGAGCGGGTTTTTGTATTCAAATGCGGCCCTCCTTAGCGCCCAGTGCAGTAGTGACACAAGTCACCCCTGGGGAAGTGCGGGCAAGTCAACTTTTTGGGGTTTACACCGTTAAAAAAACTTAAGAAGTAGACTTTAGTAGTAAGGAGTAGAGTCGTCAAAATTGAACGTACACAACTGAGAGGTTACAGCATAAGTAAGCCATATCCAAACTTTGTAGGCCTACATTTAAAGATGGTGGTACATTGTGAAAATGTTTCTGCCTACATATCCTTTAAAACGCTGTAGTTTCTTGCAACATATATGATTCCGTGATATATTTGTGACACAACGTAGCTGTCTGCAGACCAATAACAGGCATCAAATATTACCCGAGTAGATATGATGGTTTATCGCGGGAAAACTTGACTGTCTGCAGGGTTTTAACGCACGTTTAGCTTATGAAAATATTACTGGCTTTCGCTTATACGTGGAGCTGTTGGCCTATTTACCTAATCCAATAAGAATCCCGCAATTGTTATATTTGATGACTATTATCATATAATCATACATGTCTCAAGAAACCAGTGTTTTCAAGGGTATGTTGGCACAAAATTTTTTTTGCGATATACTACTGTTAGAGACACTGGAAAATCGCGGGAATAGTTGACTATTTCCTAGGTTCCAACATGCTGTATATAACACTGAATGTTTTGTATCTATATTGGTTATCGTTTATCTGAAGCATTGTTTATCTCTTCAACAGGTCCAGTTAGAACTGTACAGCTTGGACACACAGCGTGTGTGATTCGCCACAAAACTGTTCACACGTGTCACGGTTAATATACTATTAGTTAATTGGAGACTATGCTACGATTTTTCAGTGTCTCTAACCATTATCTTTAATTGTAGGGATTCTTATTGGCTCAATCAAATTGGGTAACAGCTCAAAGTACAAGATAAAGTCTGTAATCTTCTGGTAGGCCGAACGTGTGTCGAAATCGAGTAAACAGTTATGTTTTCCTGCGATAAACCATCATCTCTAATGATGGTATATCGCAAAAATTATTATGTAAACATGCTACTTAAAACGCTGCTGTTTCTTGTAGCCCATATGATCGTGTGATATACGTCTGACGCAACGCAGCTGTCTGCTGACCAATAAGAGGTATAAACTATCACAATAGGTACATTCTTATTGGCTCAGTCAAACAGCTTACACCTCCACGTACAAGCGAAAGCCAGTAATGTTATGGTTAGCTGGTCGTACGTTTAATCGCAGCAAAGTGTCAAGTTTTCGCGCGATAAACCATCATTTTTACTTATAATATATTTTCAACTGTTTATTATACCGAACTCAATAGAGACCCGGAAATTTCGCCGGTTCAATGACATGTAAGTTAGACTCCGCAAATGTGTGCAGTCAAGCTATAGTTATCTGCCCATTGGCTGCTTCCCCAGTCTATAACATCTTCCAGCCTATGAAATGTAACCTTGGACTCGGTCCTCATTTCTTCCCTTGGACTCGGTCCTCATTTCTTCCCAGGTGACTTACTGACTGACTCTATCCCAGGGCATGTCGGGAAAAGTGATATCCAGTTAAAAAGGGAATTAAATTTTTTTTTTTTGCCTAGCTTGTCCAGGAGTGAAATCGCGTAATCTTAGAATCTCTAGCTATGGTTAAAAGAATTTGGTAAAATAATGAGGAAAATGTAAACGTAGGTTTTATATATTAGAACAAGATAGCTATTATCGGGTGAGTTACGACTTGCATCATGGCAATACCGATCTTTGCATTGGTTGGTAAAACTCAAGATTTCCAGAGCCGAACTTAAGCAGTAACAGTTCAATTGTGTATGCTACGGTTTAAAACAACGTTATGGAAAAGACAAATCATAAGTCCTGCTGGTTAGGTCTTGGCGCTTAAGTTTTTGACTGTGATAAGGGCATAAGTGGGGAAATATTACAATTTTACGTTTTTTAGACGTTACTTGGGAGTGAATTTTAATCTTAGGCCCTACAGAAACAAATTAGCGTAGCTAGTACTCCCATAATGGAATTTCAAAGTCAAAATTTGCATGTTTTTACTTTACACAAATCTTAAACAAACACATATCATGAAATTAAATATTTCACATAGCAACTAAATGTCCTGAGCTACTGCTTGAGGAATGTACAACAATTTTAAAATTAGCTAATTTTTTGTTAGACCTACAATTAAAAAAATTTTTAATACAAAAATATTTTATAATTTGTTGTTAATAATTCAAGCCGTACATTGTCACATGTAGTTTTAATGTGATTTTTTTTTTCATTGCATTACGTTTATTGGTTTTCAAGTTTTGTATGAAGTAAAAATATGCAAATTTTGACTTTGAAATGTCACTGTGAGAAAACTTGATGATCTATTTTTTTTTTCGTAAGAGTAAAATGTACTCTTCAAGTAATCTGCAAAATTTACACTGTTATATACAAATAAATTAGCCATTATCAAAAGGCACCAAGTACAAATTTCATGATGTATCTATTTTTAATTGAAATTTAGGCTTATTGGTATGCAGGATTGATAGAAGGAGAAACGAACTTGTCCTTACCTTGTAAATGTACACGGATATCCTGTGCTTTTTTTTTATAAACTCGGTTAGATAGAACTAATTTCCTGAATTACATACTTACGGTTTTTTTGACATAGTGCCTTTTAACAATGACCGATTGAAATATAAAATTATGGTTATTTACACTTGAAAGCCCTTAACCCCTTTTATAATCCACCCGGCCGACGCTTCTCAACTCTCAGGCTGGTGAGGGATGGTTAGGAGAAAGGGGGGGGGGGTTGGAAGGTGCCGCGTGGGCGTCAGAGGGCTTGAGGCGCGGCTTTCGTAATTAATTATTTGCGCCCATAAATAATGAGGACACATGGTAATTAGTTCCTTTCACGGGCAAGACGACACGAGACTATCGTAAGCCGTGAAAGACGCGGCCCGAATACCTAAGTACACGTCCTAGGATGTCGGGGAAGGACGGGTGGAAGTTGAGAAGCTGGGAGGGGTGGTTCGAGTAGAAGGTGACGTGCCTTCTTGGCGTTTGTTCCGGCCGCGTCATTCCGTATTCCCGGCACAGATCTGCCACCACGCGTAAATTGCTGCAGCGCGCTGAATTATTAATTATTCGTGCAATCAAGGCTCCTGGGGGGACACTTATTCTGAGTTACGACTCAGTTTTAGCATAATGCCTTTGGCATAGAAAGAATATTTTAAAGAAACCCCAATACGTCGCTTCCTTAAAATTACGAAATGTATCGTTACCAAAATATTTTGTGAATTTTATTGGGTTTAGATGTCGCAGTTGTGCTCGTATACAACTCGTACAGATGATTTATCACATGGAAACTAGACTGTTTTTCTGGGTTTCAACATTCGTTCAGAGTATCGGAAGATCGTTTGTATGAGGAACCAATATGTCTCCCGCTATTGTAATGATTGATGCCTATTATTGGTCTGCAGACAGCTACGTTGTATCAGACACATATCACCCAATTGTTAGAGCCCGGTAATTTTCGCGAAAAGAATTTTGCAGCACTTTGTTTCAGTGCCTTACGTGCGCACCTGCATATCTGCTTTGTGGTCAATGATTGGATGCCGTAACACCCAGCGTCTGGAGGTTAAACCCGCAAATCACAGACGTGATGTTTTGCTGTTATCCGTGTACTGATTGGCACAGTCAAATGAATATCAACTCTGCACAAAAACACTCTGTCAATAGCTATGAAGTTGAACTGCAGGTGTGCACGTAAGACACTGAAACAAAGTGGGGCAAAAATCTTTTCGCGAAAACTACAGGGCCCTACCAATTGTTTATGTTACAGTGAATTGAGCGTTTTCAAGGACATGTTAGCACAACAAATCTTCGCGATTTAACACCATTAGCGGGCCGAAAAATTTAGCGAATTCAATGGCATGCATGTTAGAATGCGTTGCCCTGTGCTTACTCAAGTCCCGACCATTTGCCACTAGCTACTACTCAGTGGAACAGCGGAAAATGAACGAATACACGAGGCTTGATGGTTAGGGGTAGGATATATTCACGAGTTCAATGACCTGCATGCTACAATCTAATGTCCTATGCATACTCAAGCCCCGTCCATTGGTTCATTGTCTGCTGTCTGAATGAGTAGCAGGTAATGGACAATTTTTAGGGCTTCGGTATACACAGGATAATGGATTCTATCATGTTGGTCGTTGAACTCGTAAAATATTCCTAGCCCTATGCATAATAAAATGGATTCTAGCGTACGGGTAATTGAATCCGCGAAATTTCCGGCCCCTAATCATCATCTCTACCAATACGTAACATCAACGTAATTTCTTTGCGTAATACTCGTGAAGAAAACCATACATTAACACACGCAATTACTGAATTTTTTATGGGGTTGTGATAGTTATTCTAGATTACTAATGCAAACTTAGTCTGCTTATTTGGTTTTAACATAGGCGTCTTTAGCTATATATATTTTTGGGACAGGGGAGTAAGGTGCAAATGAATTTTAACATAAGATTATTTTTACGCACTATTATATCACTTCATTTTGTATTTTTTTAATTCAGCTTTACGTTTTGTTGACAGCAAGGCCATTATAGATGGCTACACACAACTGAATACAAGGGCAGGGTTGGGAATAAACGACCATGGACCACGTTACGTAACCATTCCAGCGTTAGCATGGAACCATTTCGGGATAGCAAGTGAAACGGAAATGACACTCTAATAAAAAAAATTGTAAAATTTACAAGGGTATTCTTTGTACTTTTACAAGTCCTTGTAAAAGTACAAAGAATATCCTTGTAAAATCATTAGTTCATGAAGTTACAAGGGTAAACCTTGTAATACTACAAAGGAATACCTTGTACCTATACCGGCAGTTCTTGCACTGTAAATTAATTTGTAAAATATGACAAGGCACTTCTTCGTAGTTGTACAAACTTCTGTAAATGTTGAAACATTTTCCTTGTAAAGTTATTAGTTAATAAAATTTAAAGGACTTTGTTTGCTGCAAAAAAAACTTAGAAAAAAATGTGTAGCCTACAAAAATCGTAAGTTCGCCGGAAATAATTTATGCAAAGACCACAACCTATGAAAAGTATTTTCTGGAATAAAGTGAATATTTATATTAATTGCGTGCTTTAAGAGGAAGAATTATAACTGAACTGTACATTGAATGCATACAAATAAATAAAGTCCAATCAGTCTAGGGGTAAGATATGTAGATTCTAAGCGTGGGGAAAGTGGTTCGAAACTTAGCATCTCCCGAAAATTTTTTTATATTTTTTTCTAAATAATGTCTTGTTTACGTCCTTTATTAAAAAGTTATTTGATAAATAAGTTGTTATTTACGAAGTACAATGAACATTTACACTTTTTTTTCCTTATTGAAAGTACAGCTACAAGGCTAATCCTTGTAATTTTACAAACGTATACTTTGTATTTAATTACAAGGATATTCATTGTAGTTTTACAAGGAATTTTTTTGGCAACTGGGTTTCCAAGGCTTTTCTTATAAAAGTAGAAACATTTTTTTTACAGTGCAGGATAGCCACAGCCGTGAATCGAGCCCGGATCCCCTAGAATGCGAGTCCATCTTGTTGCAATTGCGCCTCCACAAAAGTGTAGTTATTAACAAACAGGTAATAAAGTAAGACGAACACATAGGAAATTATGTTTTGCGACAAATAACATGTAACAATATATACATTATTGAGGGTTACGTGTCTCCCACACTCCTGCTAACGACATCCATATGTGTTTTAATATTGTTTTCGGTGTTCGATTGTGATTAATTAAAGAAATTTATTACAGACGTTGCAAAAATCGTGCATCCTGCACTATTTGCAAATGTTTATTTTTGTGGACATAACGCCATGCAGAACATTCGCTTCGATAAACTTCCAATATGAAATTAAACACAAACCCTGAAGATACGCTAAGAATAACTGTCACCAAGGAGCACAAAATATTAACGAGCAAGAAACAAACAAAAAATCATATCCAAATACAAACCTGGACACTACAACGACTCAAATGAACGCATATTTAATAATGTATGCAGTAGTGAGGTAACAATACACGGAACTTTGATGTGGGGAAGTTAATCAAGGCCTGCTTTATATCCATACTAATACACCATACTGTATTAATTAAACACTTTACGTTTATCGTTGACAGCTCGAGAACCGAGGTAACACAATTAGGAATGGAAGAGCAATAGAATACAATAAATAGACTGTAACATTCTTATAATGTCTAATAGGAAGCCTAATAGTTACAGTACAATTGACTATTGGAAGGAAGGATATATAGGTAGGACGAGACAGGAGATAATGGAACAGGATTGCTCTCCTTCCTAGACTACCCGATTGATGCTCGCCAGTCTGTCGTGAAGTAGAAGAAGTCAACGTCGTCACTTGATCCCTGGTGGGTCTCGACCCGGGACCTCTTGGTCCCGTCACTGCTCCAGAGAGACTCCCCGGGCCTATCTTGGGTAGTCTCCACCACTCTTTGCGCCCCCACTTCTTGTGTCATTTTCCTGCATTTTGATTGGCCCTTTATGACGTTAAGCAGTGGAGCAATCCCTGCTGTATCCACCATTTCCCCTTGTTAATCAGTCACAATTATTTCCCCGACGTAATGGCATTTCAAGCAGCTGCGTGTTGCGTTTCTCCGACGGTCGTTTATAGTTTTGTGTTTACAAAACTCCCCTGGCCGCTTTCTTATGTTACCGAGGCGCTGTCGGTTTCGGAAATCAAAACAATACGATTAAAAAGAAACGCTCAGGAAGGTATGTCTAGATTCAAGCTCGAAACCCAGTGTTTTTTTTTCGGAAACTATTAATTTGAAATACATTTAGCGCAGTAGTTACAATGTTAGCGAGTACGCTCATAAACATAAAACAAATTCGAATCTAAACATCTGTACACTTTACTGAGGCCTTTATTTTCTCCGCACTATTTTCTGAACTATATAAGTCATACAAAATTTATGTCACTTTCTCACTCTCGCTTTAGCGTAATGATGCGAAGCACAAACATGCACTAAAATGTCTACTAATACTATTCACAACATAACAAAACGTTCTCCGCATCACACACATATAAATTTTACGCAACGGTGTTTAAAATCACATAAATAAATAAATATATATATATATATATATATATTAGTTTAAGACTAATATATTTTAAAGAAATTTAAACTTACTCATCTTGCTCTATAGAGACAACACTCGCACAAATGTTATGCTCGCGAGACAAAACCTACTGTGTATACCAGGGAGCATACAATAACAGAGTCCTTCCTAACTCCCATGTTAAATCACGAGAACATAATTTTAGCCGAAGACACCCGAAGTAGGCTACAACTCCCCCCTCCTTAGCATCATTATCAGAACACGCATCATATATGTTGAAGAGAGATGTTACAGAGTTGCCAAGTTCATAATTTAATGTCCAGTATTACACATTTAACTTTGCAACAATTCAACAAAACTATTTTATGACAACACGCGTTAATACATATGCATACTCTCATTTCGTTGTTGTTTCGTTGCAAAATAATAATTATTATTATTATTTAGATGAGTTGTCTCACGAGGAGATAAACTTCTGCATTCTTCAATTACGAGGACGTACGTATCGGATGCATGGACGGCGTTGCAGCGTGTCACGCGTATTATTTTTTACGCGAAACCGCTTAAGTTATTCATATTATGTTTATCTACGAACAGAACAGACACTTGAAAATACACTTTTATGATTTTAAAAACTCAGCACGCTTGTTTGAAACATGATTTTGGGGCCTATCAAAATTACTAAGGGCAGTTTCTTTTAGCCTGATTTAACTTCGAAAACACACTGCAAAAAATAGTTTGTAAATTTGTCACACGTGCATATAGGAGCACTAAGAAAGTAGGTATGGTATGATTGTTTCCTAGACATCCATGGAAGCACTCCTAAATGTTTATATAAAACAGTCAAATGTATACTAAAGTTACCAGACTTATATTGTAACAAGTGTAAAAGTTTGCATATTTACAAGGCGGAAGTATGGTAACTGTCCCACACTGTGTTTAGGTTAATTACTTCCTAAACATTTAGAAATTGTTTTACAGTGTACGACCTAAATACATAAAAGCGCAAAACGAGATACGTACATTAAACTTAATTTCCTGCTATCCAAAAATTGAATATAGGTGTCACAGCTTAAATTACCATTGGGAAAAGATTACAATGAAAAACCTTGCACGTTAATTTGGCTCGCTGCGAATTGAAGCGATATGTAGAGACACTGGAAAATCGCGGGAATAGTTGACTATTTGCTAGGTTCCAACATGATGTATATAACACTGAATGTTTTGTATCTATATTGGCTATGGTTTATTGGAAGCATTGTTTCTCTCTTCAACTGGCCCAGTTAGAACTGTACAGTTCGAACACAGAACGTGTGTGATTCACCACAAAACTTCTCACACGTGTCACGGTTAATATAATACAGTTTATTGGAGGCAATGCTAAACATTTTCGCGATTTTCCAGTGTCTCTAGCGATATGTTTCTCGTCATGCTTAGTACTCTGGTTCTTATAGTCCCGTTGTTCCGACGCGTCAAACGTCAAAAGTTTGAAAACGGCGTACAACACTCATAAGTACAGCCACAATTTTATGGCAAAAAGATTTTTGCAACATTTGGTTTCAATGCTTCGTGTGCACATCTGCAGCTCTGCTACATCGATTTTGATCGGATGATTTTACCCTCACTTGCCTTTACAAATTACAGACGTACGGAGTCACAACAATCTTATTCTGATTGGTGCAGTCAAATGAGAAACGTGTCTGAGCAAAGACACCTTGAAGCAAAGCTGCCGATGTGCACGTGAGACACTGAAACAAAGTTGGGCCAAAATCTTTTCGCGACAAATTCCTGGTCCTACTCATATGAGCTCTATTTATCAGGCGCTAGATGCTGCATTTGCGGTACGGAAACATGCAGGCGATAATAGCTTAACTGGCTCGTTATTCCACAACAGTATCGCATTTATTCGCTAGGCGCGGAAACGACGTGCAATGATTTGTTCGTCGGTTTTTTCTTATGGTACGTTAAGCGGTGACCCGACTTCTTTATATACGATAAGTGCATAATAAAATCCGAAGCACGCTTCTCTATTTTTGTTTTACGATTCCGGTTGGTGTATCTTACGTAACATCAGTCTGAACACGTAGTTTTTTAGTAATTTTGATGTGCCCTGAAACCATGTTAGAGACGTTTCGTGATATAGTGGGCACAAAAAACACCCTGCTAAATTTCTACTTTCAGGCAGTTCGTATCTGTCGGTGAGTAACAGCTAACAACGGAAAATGTGTAACCTCTCTGGACACGTCAATTAATGTTTACGTAAGATAAATCGTGCACTCGGTAGGACTCTGTATTGTATGATAAAAATTGTTTATTAATTATGTAAAACACAAGTTGACGAATTAAGTTTATTTTATTACAGAATTGTTGCTTTTAAATACTTACATATACGAAACTACATTCGGCAACCCGTTGGCGAACCGTATAAGTTGGGAAAATATTGTCAATGTTAAGTTAAGGGCTGGGGCCAGAGTTTCTTGACTTTCGAGAGAATTATTTTTTTTTTTTTTTAATCCATACGAGAATCAATATCGTAAAATTGCTTCGTAATTTTTTTGCAAATCGGTTTTACTTTGCAATGCAGTTTTTCGAGACGAACTGTATGGTGATTATCGCTAATTTAACAATTAAAAGGAAATTTCGTTAATTAACTAATTAGCAACCATTTTGCAGTCTTCTGACTCGACAAAATTAGAGTATGCTGTTTAAATCAGTCAAAACAAAGTTACGAAGCGATTTTACGATATAGGCTCCCATTTATGTTTTAAAAAATAATTGTCGTTAAATACGAAGAGACTCGGACCCACGCCCTTAAATGCAGTAATGGCTAGTGATTTTTATCATGGATTCAATTTTAATGCTCAGTTTATCCCGAACAGCGTATACTAAGCATGTTACCTAGAATTCAGAAACAAAGCATAGTTTTAAATGTGTTTTCTTTTCGTATATAAATATATCGAGTCCACGTTTAGTAGTGTTTCTTTATTATATATATATATATATATATATATATATATATATATATATATATATATATATAACTACCAGCATAACTGATAAGCCTACGTTCCTTAAAGTGGGTGCAAATTAATGCTGAAAATTAAAATGTGTTGCTTAATGGGGGAATATTAAATTAAAATATTTATGTAGACGTATGATACACGAAATATACTAAAGATAAGTCAGTTTACTAAGTAATATACGAGTACCCAGTTTAATATAACTGGGGGAAACATTTTCTGAGATGTTTTTCTACCATGAAGATAAAAAAATAGCCGCTGTTTTCAAAATATTGCAAAGTCAAGTCAGCTTTATACGTAGTGTGAGTACCAAGTACGATGAAATTACTGAAAAGTATTTCATCAGATAAGTCCTACTAAACACAAATTTAAAAAAGGTCGATATTTTGAAAATATGAACACAGGATAAATCAAATACACAAAATTTAAATCAGCTTTGTACGTAGTATATGTGTACCAAGTTTAGTAAAATTCCGAAAATATGTTTCCCAAGATATTAATTACTATGCTTAAATATGAAAATGGCCGCCATTTTGAAAATATAAACACAAGGTAAATCAAATACACAAAATTCAAATCAGCTTTGTATGTAGCATATGTGTACCAAGTTTGATGAAATTCAAAAATGTGGTTCCTTAGATATTTCGCTTGATCAGGAAATGTTAAAATGGTCGCCATTTTAAAAATATGAACAGGGCGTAAACGAAATATATAGAAGTTACGTCCGATTACTACGTACTATTTGTGTACAAAGTTTTATGAAATTCGGTTCATTGGTTCAAAAGTTTTTAGGAACACAGACGGGAAGGCGATCTCATAAGCCTACGTTTTCCTTCGGAAAGTAGGCTAAAAATAAACTTTCTCCTAACACGCTGCACTGGAACAATGTTCATGCGCCAGCTGAATACGGCTCTGAAGGATTCGTTGAACATATTCGAGTTACGAGATCCTGGTGTATGCTAGTACAGTAGCGGCGGAAGGATACAAGTGAGGTGGCGCCACGTCTAGAAGCGTGCAAATAGTGTGGGATCTGCACACAGGTAGCGCGGCGGACGCCAAGAGGCGGGTGCGGCAAGTCACGAGGTCCTCGCCGGCCAAACATGGCCGAGATGGCCGGTTGCTAAAAGCAGGACCGTGTCGCGTACAATACAAATGCTTTCTTGGGGACTGCAGGCGTGGAGACGGGGTGGGGCTGTACTTTAAACCCGGCGGAGTGGTACGTTCTACGTGTCCGCCTGCACTTTGCGTCGGTTCTTCTTCTTGGCGTCGCCATTCCGCACAACTCACTTCGCACGGAACTTAGGCCTAACTACGTTCTTGCGGAATCGTGAACTTGACTTGTGATTTTTATTTAAAGTGACTCTTGTAAGAGTTCGGGAAAAGCAGCACGATTATTGTAATAACACTTTAAGGCTCGGTTTCAGTCGCCATATTGAATTTTATTATTTTTCGCTTTTCTGGAAATCTAAGAAGAAAAATGTTAAATATGCGATTGTTAGAGAAGGTGATTTATCGCGGGAAAAGTTGACTGTTTGCAAGGCTTCAATGTAATGTATTCACTTCTGACGATTTCATTCCATTAAAGGCGAGTCCCTATTTGACTGGGCTGATGATATATCTGGTGCGCTATGACAGGACGTCTGTGATTCGTCTGTAAACAACTAGACTGTGCTACACAACCGCCGACCAACAATACATGACGCAGGACGCTACACTGATTTGCAGAACACGCTGGCAGAAAACATTCTCGCGATTTTTCACCATCTCTAGCGATTGTACATCAAATTCTATTTACATTTCGCTACAGTACAGACCTTGCGATTCAGCTGTTAACATATAATTACGCCGCAATGTATGTGGCAAATTATTTTGCATTCATAATTTGCCCGACAAATTGCGACCTAACTATACATTACTAGCTCTATTGCAATGCTTGTATTGTAGCTCAAGTTAAATAGAATTTGTGGCATAGTCGCCGATTTGACATTTTTTCCTCTCAGAATTAAAAAAAAAGCGAAAAATAAAAAAATGCAATATGGCGACTGAAACCGATCATTAAAGAGTTAGTGGACCGGACGCGTGAGTCGTACTGCAGCGTGGTACGGAAAATATGTTTGCTTGTGTAACTATTAAAAATGTTCCTAATGTGTTTATCTAAGAAAAGAAGACACTTCAAACTGTGTCCCTATGCTTCTTAAAAACATGATTCTCGAGTTCCTCAAAAGTGTTAAAAATGGCTTTTTACTCATTTCTGTAGCTGAGAAAATATCGATCTTAATCGTAAAACTAAGCTAATAAAACAACAGGGTCATGGCTTGAAGTCCCAATGATAAACTGTTTCTATGAAAACACTGCACGCTAGTTGAGTACTTCGCGCCTACAGGCGATGTGGTGTTAGACGGCCGTGTTATGTTCGAATCACGGTCGTAGAAGAACAGGTCTGGACACTCGCCTGGATATTTGACCCCCTTGTTGTTTGGCTGTAGTTCACCAAGTTACCGAGAATATTGTGTTTTATTGGCGCTGATGTTACGGCGGTCGGACTAAACTCCGCCCACTTCCTTTCCGCTAAGATAAACAATTTATCAAAACGTATTTTCTATCAATTTATGAAATGCTTTCTTCGCTCACAAATTTAAGAAAAGGCCCTAGCAATCTTTATTTACTTTATAAATTTAACAATGGAAAAAAGTTGTCGGAGTTAGAGTCCGACCGCCCGGAAAACAGCGCCAAAAAGTACGACATTGTCGGTAACTTGACGAACTACAGCCAAACAACAAGGGGGTCAAGCAAAATACATTGTTAGATACGCGAGTGTCCAGACCTGTTCTTCTACGACCGTGGTTCGAATTATCACCTTCCCCGTTCCCGTGCCTCGAATGTAAAGAGAAAGCTACCTTCCACTAACTCTTAAATACATGTAGTTGTTATCCAACGAAATTTGCGGTTAAATTAAAATTAGGAGAGCGTACAGACGACTTGCTACTTAGTGAAGCGCCAATATATAAGCACACACACTCAAGTACACATACATATCCTACATCTTCGATCAGTGGTTAGGTGTTCCTGACTAGTGATTCAAGTGTCCTGTGTTCGATTGTGTTGTGTTGTCCTCTCTTCCACATCCTGCAGAATTCAATGTCGAACCAACATACAGTTCCGTCGTCTAACAAACTCCTCAGGTTTTCTCCCTTAGGTTTAAATTATCCTCCTGACTTAACACCCATCACATGTATGTACATAGGCGTGCAAAATACACTAATAACTGCGAATTGAGACTAAAAATACCCTATGAAACATTTACCTATAGTAAAACTGATGTTACGAAATTTATTTACAATAGTAGCAATTCCACATAAAAAAAACTGTTACGAAATAAGAACTTGTACAACTTACTACCATTAAAAGTATTTTAGACATTTTCTAATGTTACTTTATTCACTTAATTTTTTTGTGAAATACCAACTGTAGAAATATACAACTGGGAAGTTATTGATATAATGCGTATTTAATCACAATGACTGACAATAGTTAACTGCGTCTGCATACAAACCATTTGCGAGAGCTCAGCACTAGTAATCCACACTCTCGCGCATACGTTACTTGAAATACTTTATATTCACCGCAGCGTACTGAGCACTCAGCAGAATTTGTAAGTACTAATTAAAAATATGTTTTACTGGGCCAACAGACGTTAACTTTCGAGTGTATTGAAACGCTTACACTGGTTTCTAGTTACGTAGATGTTTTAGTATTAAAAATAGTAAAGATGGATGCAAAACAGCTGAAAGAAAACGTTATGCAGTGTTCACTTTACCGTGAACGGCCTATAACTGAGACATCGATAAGACCTGTAAAAACGAGTCAAATGCCAAGCAAAACAAATCGTTGGACCTAAGTGACAAATTTTCACAACAAAAATTGCCAAGTGTTAATATCAGAATACGCGGATCAAATTAACAATGACCTTCAATGGGATACGGAAACAACGCCTGGTATGGAACTCGGTTCTTTCAATAGTGAAAATGCTCAGATTCGCAAATCACAGACAGGAAATCAGTTTGGAAAAACCACACACATTTAATGCAAGACATTTGCTATGAAACAGTAAACGTTATGGTTCGATTGGCATCGGCTGTTGATATGTTGTATAGTATTTTTCGGTTTTCTCTTACCCGTAAAACAGGTTCAAAAATGTTTTTCTCGTTACATCATATAAATCTCACAATTTGCAACAGAAAATACGTTTAGTAAGCTAAAAATTCTGGCGACTGACAGTTACGTTTATTGAAAACATTATTTACAAATATTCCATGAACAATCCTTTACAAATTCTTGGACTGAAGTCATTGCCAATGTACATAGACGCTAACAGAGAGAACTGCTGCTTTTCTGTATAACATGGCCAATCATGATTTCGTTTGAGTGAGAGAGAGAGAGAGAGATTTTGGTCAGCGCTAAACATCGAGGTTGTCAGCGCTGGTGAGGGGTGACATGAGGTGAGTATGGATCAGCACCGGAATGAAAGAGCGGGGAAACAGGAGATCCCCGAGAAAACCAGCTGACCAACGGCATCGTCCGGTTCCCACATGCGAAAATCCGGGAACCGATCCCGCCGGAAATCGAGCCTGGATCGCCTTGGCGGGAGGCGAATGGGCTAGGCTACAAACACCGACTAGGTACATTGTGTTTTCTTATCGCAAATTGTGCCTTTGAATGTAGGAAAACAATGTTACCACTAACTGAATTACATACTGCATTTCGCTTTGGAAGTGTGACTTTACCGAATACTCAAGCTGTCAACGGAGTTGTCAAACTCATTTGGTACCAAGCATTACTGTATTATCTAAACACGGAGATCTTTAATCACAACGCCATGATTGGCAGAAAGACTGCCTTGCGTTGGCTCTAAATCTCACATATTCTTAGAAATAAATTAAAACATTTTGCACTGGCAATAATGTGAGCAACGCTCGCACGATACCAATTACGTAATGACTGCTGTAATGCAATGGCGTTGGTGGCATCAAAATACTGGAATGCGGGTAAAAATAATACGTACTTACGAGAGACATGAAAGCCAATTTACATTTTCAGTGGTTCGATAATAATTGACGTACAGTGGTTCACTGGTCAAGTTCGCCATCTAAGCCATTTCAAAATATTTATGTTAACAGTGACACAAATATGTGTTAAAAGTCACTGTAAAAAAAAGTGAGTAATATTACTCATCATATGTATGGTAATATTCCCCAACCTTGAGAGGAAAATCTGATTTCCGAATATATGTGGAAATTTTCGCAAGGTAGTGTATTCGCTACACAAATCACTCGGAAGTTTCGCTCGCGCGTTATGTCAAATTGTCCTAGAGGACTTGCGCCAATATGTAATGAAAAATTACATTACCAGTTGAGTAACTTTCCTTGACATGTGTTGAGTAATCTTCCCTCACTTGTAGAGGTAATTAGCTTCCATTACATGTAGAGTAAATTTACCAAATTTTTTTTTACAGTGTAAGTATCACTTAAATGCATGTAATGTACTGCTTGCAATAAATACTGATTTTTCAAAAGAAGTTTTATTTTTTCCTGGCATAAATTTAAATAATTGTTAGCAAGTGCACGTTAACAACGGCCGAGATGCCTAGAAATGTTTTTCAACAGATATGTTTCCTGGTGACAAACGCAGCAAAAGAAAAAAAAGCGAAACTTTTCCTCACTTAGCGTTTTACTCTTTCCCTAGTCTGGAATGTAATAACTACGGCTGTCATGAGTAACAAATGTTCTCATTTCTCTATATTTCCCGGACTAGTGACAACATTATTCACATTCCTTATCTTCCGCTTCATAACGCGACGAGCATAAAATACTAAGCACACATAAGTTCTTATGTGCTTTTATTCTCTAGCCTTAATTTCTAGTTTTTTTTTTTTGTTTGACAACAGTTTCACCATCTGTCAAACAGCTTTCGTCTCTCATCGTTCACGGGGGAGTAACCCTTTTACATGCAATTTCCAGGGTTCTCAAAAAAAAATCTGATTCGCAATACTCTAGCCAACTTATTTCCGAGGGAAATATTGTATCTTATTCACAAGAGAGGGCTTGCGTAGCCATGCGCTATACGTGTAAATATGCAACTTAAAGTTTTGCCACATTATTTTAACTGTGAGATATTCGAAGCATATTTCAAGGCGAATAACGCTAGAATTCCTCAATTTGTTTGAAGTGAATTATTACATACCGTAGTGAAGTTATCTCGGATGTTAGAAAATATACCGCAAAAAAAAAAAAGCTAAGAAATATAGTTATGCTCAACTATTTCGCTGTGAGTTTCGACTGAGCGTAGCATAATTGAACAAAAAATGGAAAACGCGGCTAATAGAATTTGTTTTTATTAGCTCAGTGACGCAGATGGAGCACTAAGGATGTTAAAAATAAACTTACTTTGGTGGTTTCGTTTGAGCACAGGTGACAACAGAAAAATTCGGAATAAATGTGCTTTATATGAGCTCCACTCATCTGAGTAAATTCTTTTTAGTTTTATACAAAATTTTTGCTGGATCGTGCTGGATTTATCGGCGAAATTTAGAATTTAGTAAATATGCAAGTTGGTTCACAAAGAGTTTACGCCTCATAAAGGGCATATCACTTAGTACCATTCGTAGCAATACATCTAATATACGTGCAGGTCCCTGAAAAATATAAAACTCGGTAGTTGCACCAATACGTTTTGTTTGCCAATGAAGCACATTTTGCACAAAATGGCATAAACAATCTGCAAAATTCCTCCCAAGTTTGACTGGTAACTGCAGGTGTGATGTTGAACTGTAAACACTACGTCAGTTTATTCCTGCACGTATGTAAGTACTAGTATGTTGTCAACAATCATCAATGCGAAAGTCTGTTTGTTACCCTTGAGCGACTAAACCTACCAAATGATCGTAATAAAATTTGGCATTGAGGTAAACTAAATACCATTAAAAGCTAAGGGATATAAAATGTATAACAATGCACTCTACTTCATGTACTGTTAAATGTGCAGAAACTGTGCGTTTTTGGATCCATGTTTATATATAACATTTGTCGCTGACCTATTTGTGAAAATTGTTCCCCTTAAATATTGAAATGTAATTTTGCAACATCCTGGTGTAACCAGAAGTGGAAAAATACAAATTGACTGAAAGTAAAAAACGTAACCAGGGTTTCAAAAGTGATTAAGTTACTATGAATTGACAATAATGTGTGCACGTACTACGGTGTATTCACTGACTGGGAAAATTCTAGAGTGCCGAGTAATTTGCCAATAAGAAAGGACAGAGGGGAAGGTAATGGATGTCGCAAGTTCCTTCCAGAGCAATGTGAGCAGAGCAACGAGGGAGTTGAAATGCGAAATGTTCTTAGTTCCATGTTCTTGTCAATTGCATTGGATCGTGGAAGTTCACATTAATTATTCGCCGCACATTCAAAACCAGGAAAGAATATTCTCACGCCCACCTTCCCCTTTCCTTATCTTTATATTTACTACGCAACAGATCACACTATTGCAATAGTTGGTACATGGTTAGTTCTACGTGTTTAAAATCTGCTATAAAAATCCCCAGCTCGTGCGCTGTAATACTAATTGCAACTAGAAAACTGACTGTAGTTCTGCCAGCGAATAACAGAAAAAACGCCTTGCCGTACCGAAACGTATAACGTATTAATTCTTATACTGTAACCCTGGGCCGGCTCAAATTTACATTATAAACATTAAAGATCTGGTGCAATAACAGCACATTAGTTCACAGAACACGGTTTCGTGTATGACCAGATAGATGTCCGTAGCACTATTAATTTTTACAATTTTCATAAAGCGAAAGTAAAACCTGTTTTAAAAGCAAGTTATATTAACTAGAAACCTCCTACGATGGACAGTGTCCTACTTGAAAATTTATCATGAAATTTCCTAACTATTTTACTGATGTGAATGACAATGAAAATTAAAGTATGTGAAAGCAAATCACGAAATACTTTGACACAAGGAAGCAACGTTGTTGGTTTCTTTCCCCTTCTGTAATGGAATTAACATGAACATTTATTACAGTTGAAATTCTCACATAAATTAAGGGGGATTGATCCCTGTAAGATCGGTTTTACGGGTTTTCTTATAAATCAGGGAATAGACACATAGTTCTACTTTTTCACGCTGACAAGGCATAGTTTACTGTTTCATTCACTTATTTGGATTCCATATGGGATTGTTTCTGTTAATGTTGCGGCCTCTGTAGTCGCTCCCGTAAATAAAGCAATTTTTCCTTTTCAGCTGTTTCCCGTTGCAAAATAACGAATATATTATGGTTCCAGCAATTACAGAAAATCGATAAGTTTGTATCTATGCCTTGCCGTGACAAAAATTTTGATACATCGAGTGGAACAAAAGTTATCGAGAAGAAACAGATAAATCTAAGGCGGTAGGGACCAATACCCCTTAAGTCATCCTGCATTAACTAAAGTACCTAGTGTGTAACGTATAATTACTACTGCTACGATACCGCGCACTATAACAACAACATCAAGCACCACAGAGAATTATTTCTGTCTCGTAATATAACCAAAGATTCAACCTGCGTTTTATACAACCACGTATCAAAGTATGTTAATTACTACAGTGAGATTAAGCTTTCTTCCAACTGTTTTAATTTTTCTTCCGTTGGTTACTTTGATGTAACTCATATTTTACCGAATTAAAAAAAAATTAAATAAAATAGAATTGTACAGCTACGCATGTACGTTGTAAATACAGTATCATTATCAAATATAATTACATTACTCATTTGTAAGGAAAGATAAAATTAACTCTATGCACTGTACACGTATGAACGATTAACGACGGGGTCTTCAAATCTCGTAAGTACACGAGAACAGTCGGACATAGGCAAAGGCATGAAATTTGTTATAAAATAAGGAGAGGTTCCGATTGTGATTAAACACGGCGTACGGTAGTAAAAGGCAAGTTGTTTGACTTTTATACCCCTAGTATACCTAAATAAATAAGCACGTAATGTAGCTATTAGCATGTGCATATTATATGAAGTTTTTTTTTTTGCTACCATAACACTTTGCTGCTGGTATTTGTACCTGGCGTTTAAAATTTAAAATACTATTCTTATACAAATTAAAAATGACTTTATTCTTCAAAATTTCTTTGCAAAATGACTCCAAACTGTGTTCTTCCGTCGCGTGCAGGGTATATTTATTTCATTTCCTAGATACTATGAAGTAACAGTCTTCCGCGAATTTCCACTTCTTTAATTACTCAATTACTAATTAATTGTCAATTTAAAGCATCTCAAGACAATTGTGTCTCCGACTTCCTTTTTTTCTTTCTGTGACCTTGTTGGAAAAAAATTCACTTGTTTAATCCATTAAAAAAGTAATACTTCTTGGGCAATGTTATGATGTTCTATGTAAACTTAAATGTACGTGACTTTAGGTGAAGTTATTTATTGCACCGATAACATTTTGGTTTTATAATTGGGAGTGTCGGCACATAATTTCTCATCTCCTACAAGCTTCGACTGCTTTGATACAGCTTGTTAGAGTCGTATCATGAAACATACCATCGCGCATCTTCTGTAACATACAAATACAATATATTTCACCATGTATATCTTTATTGTCCATCTATTGCGTTTCTTTCTTTAACAGCTCAGCGCATAAAAGCATACACGAAACTTGAGTCATTATCACCAGGTGTACGACGGACCCATTGTCTTGGCTGAATTGACTCCTCCATCTCGCCCTGCATCTTCATTTCCATTTCGTATCCTGCAACTGCTTCCCTCTCTTTGCAACAGATCATCTACTAGTTGTATGCCTGATTACCCATTATCTTCTACCAGCAGTCCTTCTGTAGTCTATGACGTCACTGAATTAGACTATTTATCCTAAAAAATAAATATTAGGAAATCGTGAAAATTTGCGCTGAATGTCTTTCTTATTTTCTAAGTTCGGGACAAGAAAGTAAAAATAAATCATACAAGGAAGTCAACAACA
This sequence comes from Medauroidea extradentata, assembly GCA_003012365.1. Lineage (NCBI taxonomy): Eukaryota > Metazoa > Arthropoda > Insecta > Phasmatodea > Phasmatidae > Medauroidea > Medauroidea extradentata. The sequence continues at coordinate 6,412 of PNEQ01028868.1, read as the reverse complement.
GATAATCAATGCTTCAAATTTAACCAGTTCCATGAATGTTCAACACATTTATTTTATTAAAAAAGTCTACTTCAAATTTTCACACATACACACACACCTACATACGCATAGAGGGACCTATTCAATTTTACCACAAACACATGTATTTGTACTACGTACCAATGAGTCAACCATAAAGTACATTCTATTTTAAAAAAATAATACACTTTTGACCTAGCAAACAGGTTTCCTCCACTCAGTTTTATTTTTTTAATCAGACAAAATTCTGTTGTACTTCGTATTATTTTTCAACGTTTCACCAGAAAAGTATTTCGTAACACAGTTATGACTGATTTGCCACGTGCACACTTTTCCAAACGTATTAGGAAATTTTTACTGTGCACATAGATTCTTTTACGCACAAATCAATTTACATTATCAGAAGTCGTTTGTCTGCGATGAAGTTCAAAAATGTAATTTCATTGGTCAAAAACTGCCCTTCATTTCTTATTTAATTTTTTAGGTTCTGTTACTTATATAAAAAAAATAATTCAACGAATCCAAATTGTTGCAGTTAAGTAAAATGCCGTTTCCTCGCACTTACAAAACGAAATCGTCCTCGGGCAAGACACTATACGGAAAAAGGTAGGGGGGAAAAAAGGAGAGAAGAGACTGGAAAACAAGTTGTTATCGTTCACCGGAAATGGATTTCCTTGAAATTCGGTAAGGACGGATACGGATCTACACGCACTCAAAGCCCTGTCGTACGGTGGTCGGCTCGTGCAAAGAGGACATCACAGGGCCGTCGAAGAACGGGGGCAGCTTCCTTTGAGAATAACGACTTCCTTCCCGTCAAAGGTCTGTGACCGGGGATCTCCTCGAGGGACTTTGCTGCCGTGCGCGCGCTGGGCAGTCTTGTATGAACTAAAAGGGCAGAGATTCGCCTGCCCTAGTCTGCTGGGAGCGGATCACCATCCCCTTATTGACAGAGAGCTTGCCCGCCTCTCCATGGACTCTGACCCACAGTTACTTCCTGCTGGAAAGGGCATTTCAGAATATGATTGCTTCGAATATGTACGGTCGACCAGTCGTAAAATGTCACCTCTACACAGATCCTACCTACTCTTTGGGCTTCTTCGGCGGGCGTAAGGTTTCGCTCGTCGGAGTCGCAGCATTTGCATCAACTCCGCAAATTGAAATCCTGTGTAATAACGTAGTATTTTCAAATTTTATAAATTACTACCAGTAACTTAAATTGAAATAAAAATGCATCACAAACTTCAGTTTAAACGTGGCAAATTAACGTAGCATTGTGTCTGTTTCGTTCATAGTTGTGAACAGGAAAATAACAATTCAACAATTATGTTACCAAAATGAAGTAGATAAAAAATTCAATCTGGCTGTAGAAAGAAGCAAATAAAAAATTCCACTAAATCGTATCATAGCTTCTTTATGCTCCCTCACTTATTTTTCTGTTACTTTAATTTAAAAGTGAATATTTTTAAATTTTATCAAACGTTAGTCTGTGGTACCAGGTATTAAACAATCTTCAAAAACATTCACACTTTGAGGGTTCTTCTTATGAGCAAGCACTGTGCTATTAGAAAAATATATTGTTACCTTTAAAAACTTTGCCTACACGAAAACAGTATACTGGAAAACAATTCAGGAGAAAAATAACCACTGATATTTAGACCATTTTCTCACATGACCACGATATCTGTGATAATGATTGTTTTACAACTGTTACGGACTTACATACGCTAGAGGGGACATTCTAGAGTCAGCGAAATGTGAAATTAAAAAAGACTGTGTAAACTGAGATTACAAAGACAAGAGCGTATTGTGGTTAAATTAAGATAAACAAATTAATAGCAAATAAATGTTCATCACAAAACGTATCGCTTAACGTACGTACGCATAAAAAAATTGTTCGTCAGACCTTTCTAACGAGAATAGCATCGCACTTAATGTCTTTTAATCCAAAGGAAAAAAAGAAGAAAGTTTTTATATATTTAAAATGATATTTTCAATAGCTTTCGATACATCAATATTTAACAAAATTCCTTCAGAGAATGTTATTTATCTACGGGGTATCTAATTAGAAGTAAAACTAAACATGTCTCAAATATTTAATTAAATTCTGAATTATATAGAACCGAAATTTCGAATAAAACTAAATGCAATACCGACGATTGTGACTCTCAGACTGTAATGTTATTTCGAAAGTTTTAACAGGAACTCTTTAATCGTATTTTAATTCTTAAGTAACTTTCTCTAAACATATATCATTTCATATTATTTTAATTATTCAATAATGTTTAGAGTTGCTCTGAAACTTATCAAAAATAGTCCGTCTTTAATGAAGGTGAGTTGGTTTTTCTTTTGCACATATGTTATTATGAATCACTGTATGCGTGAGCTGTGAGTATGTAAGTTTGCACATGGGTACGTAAGTTTCTAATTGTATCTATATTCGTATATAATATACTTTTTTTCTTTCTATGTAATTTCTATGCATTTGATATTTGTTGAGTACTAAGCTTGAAACTATGCCTTTAAGATATCTTGTATAAGTTCTAAACAATACACTACTTTATACGTTTCTGGGTGAGACCGGTAGTGTATTGTACTGTATTTCACTAGTTTGATTAGTAAATGTGTATATACTTGATGACTTGTTCCATATCATATTGCCACTGGTAGACTTTGAATGAACGGAATACAAATTAATTAGTTAATTTAAATATGTATCGGCTATTCACAACAAAGTGAGCACTTTTGAGGCCGTGGTTATTTCTTTACTGCAAGCAAAATTTTGTTATTCCTAACAATTTTTATTCTGGTCATAACAGAGTTAGGAATGAACTCAGTGTATGTAGACGTCATTAGTTACCGTATGAGGCAATAATAAAATTAATATATCGATTAATTATTTACCACGACCAATATACACACCACAACAGCTTAAATTTCCATATAGCACAAAAATTTTGCTTGATCGATCGTACTATAAACATCTTAATCGAAATTTACACGTACTGCAAATAACATAACTAAATCAGCAATAAAATAAAGGGCTCTTACTTCAACGAACACTGGAGTATTTTAGACATCATACCTCATCGCTAAGGTAAAGTTATTCGCAGAAGATTTAATTTTCTTTATACTTCAAGAAATTGCACTAAAAAGATAAATGTAAAGGAGAAAAATATAGAGAAATCCAACGATATAGGCTGTAATCTTCTCCTGGTGTGATGGAGCAGTCAGTTCTAAAGCTCATGCACTCCCACTTCAGATCGGTAAAATCATTCACTGAAATACCAGTCCAATATTCCAACAAGATTCTGCCAACTGGAGAATATGTCTAAGAGGGAAATAAATCACCATGTCAGTGGGATTCACCCAAATAAGTAATAAGTCAATACAACATCAACGACGTTTGGCTACCGAAATAATCAGTACCCACACAAATTGTTTTCAGTAGAGCAGTTTGCACTGGTTTCACTGACATGGATATATTTTGAAGGTTACAGGTGGAGAGTACGAGGGACAAACGCGAAGAGATCCAGTGGTTTTTAGTACAAAACCTGTACTGCGATAATCGACTATCATTGCCCCGGAATTGCCACAGTAAATTTCAGTATAAAATTTGGCGTGCAGCTAGACAAAATTTATTTGCCTGTTTTGAGTCGCTGTAGATATAGCGGCTTATCTGTACGAGAATAAACGTATCTCTATATACCTCGGAAATAATAAACGTAATTAGATTACTGAACAAATGTGTCCTCTACTTAACAATATTTAAGCGTACTTACTATTATTTAATATTTTGGACTCAAATTTCGAAGGCCCGGATTTGCTTCCCGGTTCCGGCATCCTGGTATCGTTTTTCCATAGTTTCCCCGAGTTCACTTCAAGAAAATAATAGGATGGTTCCTTAGCTAGGTCCATGGCAGATTCCTCTCCCAGTTCATTGTGTCAGTCTGTGTGTCGCCATCTCTATATACCTGGTTGTCGGAGATTACCATGTAGGTAGAGCCACGATCTTATGGCGAAAAGATTTTTGCAACATTTGGTTTCGATGCGTCATGTGCACACCTGCAGCTCTGCTACATCGTCTGTGGTTGGATGATTTTACCCTCACTTGTCTTGGCAAATTATAGACGTACAGACTCACAATAATCTTATTCTGATTGGTGCAGTCTAATGAGAAACGTGTTTGGACAAAGACACGCTGCCAATAACCTTGAAACAGAACTGCTGATGTGCACGTGAGTCACTGAAACAAAGTGGGGCAAAAATCTTTTCGCGACAAAATCGTGGCTCTACATATAGGAGTACAAAACAGAGTCAGTATTTTCTGCTAGGCCTACATAAAACTCATATTATTGGCTGGTTTTTTGTTTGCAAACTTCCATGACGACTAATTCCTAGGAAATATGTTTCTAACTTTCAGCTTTTGTGATAATATCTGAGAGAATTAGCGAGCTCATCTGGCGATAAACACTAGGAAGAATCACTAATGGGAACAGTTTTTACTAATTCTAATCCTTTGGACAGTAAGTTACTGTTTAAAAAGTAGGCCTATTTGTATAAAAAAGAAACATTTATCCAACGTGTCTGTCATAAAAAAGTATGAATACTAAAATAATTATTTTACAGAGAGATATATTATTCTGTGCGTTCACAAAATGTATCCGTTGCGATCTGTTTCTATAAAAAGCAATGCAATGCTCTGCTGTAAAATTACACAGCATATGTCCAAGTAATTCAGTTTAAATGTTTCCAAGATTGACTACTATAATTCCATACACATATTCTGTAAGAAAAATGTACCGTACCGTTTTGCTAATTAAATTTGCGCAAGGCTAAATTCTGAATATTTCATACAATTCGTAGTATTATACCAATACTCGATATTTTCCACACCTGTGCAAGTGTATGTACCTATATAAGTTTATATAGCATATGTATTTCAGAAGCAATAAAACGAAAAGTACCCCGGGCTTAAAATTTTATGATAGAGAACATGAAATCTGAAACACAGAGAAAAGCAGACGGTAGAAAGAATATAAGAGAGGGAGGGGGGATAGGTTGAATACTGCCGCTACATTCGAGATTCCCATGTTCTGTCTCTCGACGAAGTCACAATAGACAGGGCGATTGGATCCAGGGATTGTGCGGAAGAGGGCAGAACATTTCATTCAACTGCCACCCACTGCAATCTCCTATCCCCGGTCTCCGTGGAAGCGAGACGGCTTTACAGCATCATATGTTCGCCGAGTGCGATACGATGCGACTGACAAAACAGCGCTCATGCCCGCAAGGCTTTTTATAATGCAGTTCAATTTGACAAGACACTCAGGAACATATTTCACAACATTGATTTATTACCTTGCATCGCAACTGAACATGCATAACAAGACTAAGTTGTGAGCCTTTTGCGCCACTTAATAATAAAAACGACGCATAAATACATATTTAACTAAAAAACATATATAACAAACATACATAAATCTCTAAAACTTTTTTACTGATAGAAATTCGCACCTGCTAATACAATACACATTGCCACCACAAAAAATTTGTTAAGGCATATAAGTATGTTCGTCAGACACTGAGCCAATCTAATATAACAAATTCGCTTTCCACCTTGCAATATATACCATTATCGCAGAATGTCGATTGTTTTTTTTTAAACTTTAAAGAGTTAAACTCTTGTCCGGCCGTATTTTTGTTATTAGTAAGTTGCAATTTTAATCGGCCACGTGAATAATACTGATTATTCGTTATTCGTCTGTAAACAGCTAAACAGTGTCAAATAACGGTTGTACAACAGTGTAAGGTATAACACGCTAAAATGTTAGAGATCGTGTTGGCATGAAAGATTTTCGCGATTTTACACTCCCGCTAATGACTGAATACTGGAGGTCCCATTCAACCCGACGTACGTAATGGTATGAGGATGAGAGTGCGGTGGAATTAAGACGGAGAAGAAAGCTGTAGCACCCAGAGAAAACTCCCACAAGCCTCAGCAGTGTCCGCAACATTCTCCACATGAGAAATCCCGTCAGAAAATTCCAACCCTACAGGTCTGGAATATAACAGTGTTTGTCACAAGTATAGCTGGAGAAAAATATGTAATTACGTAAGGTATCCCAAACTTTACTGTTCCTTATATAATTTCGGTACACATAGAAAATACGGGGGTGTCTCAGTTGCCCGTGAAGAAATCTTGCCCGCCGTACTTCCCCTATTCTGGCCGTGTCCCCTACCAACTTTCTGACGTCTACGCACCTCCCACCGGTTACTGCAGTCTCCACCCCTCAGAACCCTTCTGCCTCGTTCCTTTTTGTTCCGCCTCTGTTACAGGGTGTACAAAATTACTCAATATTCTTCTATCAACAAACAAATACTGTTTAATACTGTT
>PNEQ01028867.1:0-89994 GCA_003012365.1 Medauroidea extradentata | reverse complement strand
CACCATAGTGAAGTGCAGTTCATGTTCCACAGTTATTGTTATGTCGTCACTTAGAACCACAGTCGTCGAAAGCAAATTGTCCTCCTCTGCACGAATACTTCCCACTTCATGCCTAATCAAAGCTGATGTTTCCTTTCGAAATTTTAATTTTATTGGTCTGCAGTAACGAACAGACGAAGGTCTTGGATTCTGCCAAATAGCTACGTTATTTCCAGTTTTTTGAGAATTAGCCAAGAGCTGAAGAGGAACAAGTGAAATGGTGAATAATGATTCGTCGCTTGTTGATTCCCCCTGCACGACAAACCTTTGTTTATATCGACTTTGATCTGAACTGCCGTCACAACCCCACTTTGTTAACAGCTTGTATTTATATCCTTCGTCTTTTACATGCTTCAGTACTTCATCTTGTACTTTACAAATTCTGCTTACTGTATGGTCTAGAAGTGATTGTAATTTTACTTCTGCGAGTTCATCTGTTACTGAAATATTCCTTGGATAACATTCTTCTTTGATTTTTCTTACTGCATAATATGGAGGATATAAATTGCTTTTATAAGATTTTGCATTTCCCCTCAGTACCTTGTATTGATTAGAAGTAAGCTGCAGTTCAATTAGCATGGAGAGTGCTTCAGTGGGTAACATTGTTTGTTTTTCCTGCATGAAAATTCTGCGTGCTTTCTTCAATTTTGTCGCTCATTGGGGAGAAGCGTAAGACAGTTCTCCTACGATATTAGCGGCATCTTTTTTACCAGATGTTCGAAGTATTTTTTGAGTAGCGGATACTATTTCTTCTTGCGACTTTTCTACAAGGAGCGATGTAGTTTACCTCCTTTTTAGATCTGTCACTTGATTCTTCAAAACTTTTACGTGGACGTCCTCGAGTGCTTGTACCAGCAGTCACATCTTTGTTTTGTTGGCTTGTGGTTGAGAATGATTCATAAATTACCTCTTCAAAATTTACATCTTGGTCCAGCCATTTTGCACAGTATTTTAGGAACTTAGCTTTATTCCGTCCATATTTTGTCCACCGAGAATGTATTTTCGCGCACAAAATACTAACAGTGTTTTTAGTGACTTGGAAATGTCATCGGGACAATCCTGAATACATAATTGTTCTAATAAATATTTAAATATGTCATCACTTCGCTTACATACGTCACTGTTACTCCACAGTTCAAAAACCGCCCTCCGGCTGACAGAGCGCATTCTGTCAGAGAAAAGTTAATAGCGCTTGTGTCTGCGCCTGGTTGCAGCTGGATATTACGGCATCGTAAACACAAATACATCTAGAATGTCCATGCAAAGTCTCGTCGCGGAAGACGGCGGTAATACCTACTAAAAATCAACGAACATTCGCATAACTTCAAATAGCAGCGCTACTATGCACGCCCTCCTTCACTCGCCGCAACAAAATAATAATACGTTAGCAATCGACGAAAACTTAAGACCATATGAAAAAGCGTACCTTAAACTGAAATATCCTAGTGCTCTGCTCAGTAAAGATGAACACAGACTGCCACACAGCCCGCCTTGAAAATCTGGACTGCGCGCCCGCCCCGGCTGCCTAACTTATCTTATCGTAGAAGCGACAACTTCCAGACCTGCTGGAGGGTCACATATACGACAGAGGGGTGTTTAGCCATTGGGGTTTTATCACCGAGGGTTTAGTGAATACGACTGTTCAAAAGCTGTGCTTTGAAAACAGGGATGGAAAAAACGATTTTTGGCCGGCTGGATACTTAAAATTACACACTGTGCGGCGGGGCTCTGACGTTGTCCGCGCGGCGACGAGTGCTTCCACGCGGCCGGGATCAATCAGGTCTCCGTAGACCGCGTGCTCGTATCTCAACAACGAGCCACTTGTCACGGCTGTGAATACGAGCCCGTGTTTGCAGCTACGGGTCGAGTACCTCTCAGAAAAGTCACATTCACTATCACTCTGCAGAAAGGAAAAATTACAAGGGACGCCAATACAGTGAATTTTCACTATTTTTGTCACTCATCGAAAATCAAGGCTCGACAATCCGCACACGATACACTTGTACACGTTACTGCATTATTACGTAGTTGCAGACTTTTTTTATTTTAGAGTACTGATGACAGATCTGAAAAAAAAATTATTTCGTATCTGCTGTCAGTTCTTAAAAAATTAGAAAGTCTGTGACCATGTAATTATGTAAGGTGCATATAAGTAGCTATCATGTACGATGATAAATTCGGCCGGGGGGGGGGGGGAATGTTTGACGAAAATGGTGAAAATTCACTGCTTTGGCGCTCCGTCACTCATTTGGACGCGGCCTGCCTAGAGCGTTTTTTTGCACGTTACGAGACTCAAAAGCGACGGGAGTTCTGAGGGCAACCTTGAATAGCGAATCAAATGCCGCATTGCCACAACGAGCCAAGCGCTGAACTAGCGATTTCCGCAGATTCATTTTTTTGCAGTGGGACTGTATTGGTAGGAAGTCTGTAACAGAGCACATTCTGAGTTTCGCATACATAAGGTTAAAATATGTCTTGAAATGCGGCTGTCAGGAAATGCCATTTTAACTATGTCGGAGGAATTCGAAATAGTGTTTTTAATGAACATGGTGTATTAACAGAGGCACTCGTTCTTGCCCGAAGTGGGGTTCCTTTTCGTTTATTGGCACAATGTGTACAGTTTCAGCAATTAAAAAAAAATACCAAAAACATTTTTATTCTTTATTTTTATGAGCATGACATTGTAGTCTGCAATGTCTTTATCCACTGTGATTTTTTTGAGTTTGGTGTATCAGTTGGTTTTAGTGTAGTCCTTAAAACGGAAACATGCAAAATATGACTTTAACAAGCCATTACGCGAAAACTATGAGAGATAAAAAAATTTCATGAGAGCCAAATTTAGTCACATTTCGTGTCTTAAATAAATATATATATATCTCTGGTATAGATAAAAGTAAAAAAAAAAATGGTAATAAATTGCGGTAGCCGCGTCCTTAACGACTCTTATCTAGGTAGGCTGCGTTGGTGTATGTGAGGCACGAAACCGATGGAGCGTTAAGAGTGACGTCGGTTGACGTATGTAATGCATAATCACTTCTACGTGCAAACCCCGCAACTGACGCTCAGAGTTTTACTATTATTCATTTTCCTACGTGACTTTATACGGTGACCGTATTATTTTATTTGCGATACTTATGGTCCAAATCCCAACGCATATTTCTATTATTGTGTTTTTCGTATCCGGTTAGAATTTTTCTAGATACGGCAGTTTTAAAAAAAGCTGTTTTTAGCCATTTTGAAGGTCTTGAAAATTGTGTTTCCAATAAGCGAACCTAATTTTTAAAAGTTTTTAAACTGATATAAACATTGTTTGAAATGTGTTTTATTTTCATAGATGTACAAACGTAATGCGAGTTGAGATGTTTCTTCCTAATTTTATTACTTGTAACTCGCTGCAATGCGTTGCAAGCGCAGCTAGATACGGACCTTAAGGTTGAAGTAAGACTGGCTGTGGAACTCTGCACCTGGCTGTACAGTATGCAGTACTCTTAAAATAAAACTGTTACTAAGCTAACTGTCTGACATGTACTATTGAAATTGTTCATGAAAGAGATGATTGTTCATATTTTCTCATGTCAGGGTTCCGAGATGGAAGCATCTGGGATACCGTAAGGTTCTGGGTATACGCACGTACCCACGTAATAAATCATAAGAGGGTAGTTAACACTGTACGAGTTCTGTACCTACATGCAGGTGGTCATTTGAGGAGGCGAGGAAAGTGTTTACAGGTTACAAAGAACCTAATTTATGAATGAGAAGACTTATTTCCACCACGTCGATAAGCAATACTAAGAAGTGTGTGGTGTTGAAGTGGCGCTGTTGTCGGTCCTAGGCTGTCCGTACTCCTTACCAGCCTAGTATTAACTTTCTCTTGTGGTGTTAATTACCACATGCTAGTCCCCTGGTGCTTTTGATTTAAATCATAAATTGGCGGAGGTTCACTCTACAATATTCAACAATTTTTCCGATTAAAATTACGTTCACCAGAAGAGGAGAAATGTGACTCTGGCGAAGAAAAAAGTATGTAAATTTCCTACGTGTATAGGAAGAAATTATGTGTGTGTGTTGTGAATCTACTCAAGTAATTAAGAGAACCACTACCAAACGTTTATAGAAATTTAGGTGACGATTGTGCAGAAAAAGCCTTGAGGGAACATGCGTTTGTTGTAAGGTAAAATTCCTTGTCAATAAGTGATAACTTTTGAACGTATTTGTACCAACTTTTCGTTTGTTTACCGTGCATGTTACATAGAACCTGAGTCATGACATGATAATTTACAGCAGGAGTTGGGAACCAAGAGCACTTGAGTGTTCATGTAGGATGTTACTGCTCAAACACGTCATTTACATTCGGTCTTTTGTTTCTTCATTGAACTGTTATATAGTAGACCTTCGCATGAAGTTCTGTGCATGTCGCGTGATATTTTATTTTCTCTACACATTAGCTTTAGTGTGACGTTACTGTCGCGTATATGAAGTTTTCGCTCTGCGGCATATTTACAGTTTATGTAAGCTGCATTAACTTCTGCTATTCAGATCAGTGAGTACACTCACCAGGTAAACTTACAATAGTTTTACAGCGTAACTAAAACACCTTTTCATACGACGAATCATGTTCATATTTCACTGTGTTGCAAGGTAATTTTGTGTACTTACGTTGCTCAAGGGTTTAGTCCTGTGTCGTGCGGAAATTGTTTAATTTCTAAAGACTTAGCTGTTAACATTTTGACTAGTATTTAAACTGAACAATTTTTATGACCAATGTCAACGTTTAAGAGCATGGTGTATTTGTTACGCGTGTTTATTACGATACATAGTATATGGCATACATTATGTCGCAAATCGTGTAGTACAACATGTACATGAGACACCGATAACCAGCAGAAAGTAGCATGTGACACGAGTGTCTTTAAAGTAATCCGTAACGTACGTATGTATTAAGAGGTGTGAAAATTGCTCACCAGTGTCAAATCCTTTGTGATGGGAAAGTGCGCGAATTTCATGGTATGCCAACTTGTAGTGACGGCAGGTATGCCTTTCACGCGTGGGTGGGGCAGGCGGGCGCCCCATTTACACAACCCGCGAGTACCACGTGACCGCACAACGCCGCGTGGCTTCCGTGTTTCGCAACCAGCGTCGTCGCGTTGTGCGTCGAGGTGTCTGGAGCCTCAAGGGTCCCCGCCTGACGCTGGAATCACACTAGTGCGATGGACGCGGTGCGAAATATGTGACGCAATCTGCGAGCTAATCAGCGTCGTTTTTATCGCGCTGACATTTCAGAAGCCTAGACGCTGATTGGCTAACAAGTTATTCGCGTTTCACCCTTCGCGTCGCGTCCGAGCGCTATTGTGATTCCAGCATGATTCATTGCCTCCCTTCAGCGTCTTGTCTCGACGGTTTAGCAGCCGACGCGTTGCCTTTGTAGTTGTTGGCCTTGGAGCAGGAGCAAGGCGGTCGCGTAGTTCGAACCTTGGCGAGTCGTTCGACAACCGAGGCCTTCCTACCTTCGCTTCAAATGCGCTGCAGCGATGTACGACTATTATTTTTTTGACGAAACTGTTTAACGCGTGTTATATTTGTATGTCTACGAAAACAAAACACTTCAAACAATGAAATAGCTATAAAAATTCGGCACGTTTATTAGAAACATGTCCGGGTCACTCAAAATGGCCATGAAAAAAAGTGTTTTCCGGACTGCCGTATCTGCAAAAATAAATTGATTATTAAAAAAACACAAAACAGTAGAAACCAGCGTTGGACTTTGAACTACACTGCCAGCAAATAAAATAATTCGGTCACCTGAAGTCCCATAGGTAAAAGGATAATGGTAAAGCACTGCACACCAGCTGAGTGGCTTGCACGGAGAGGCGATGATACATGAATGCGCCGGTCAGCGGCACCGTTATCACCCATAGATTTTCTGTCAAACACGCAAACACAACCTAGGGCGGGTCCTTAAGAGGGCGTGGTAGGTAAATAAGCGCTGAGTTCTATAATTGAGATCTACACGTTTTTGAAAGTCAATATAGAAAAACTATAAAACAGCAATCCTTGATAATTATGTATGCCAACTTTATTAGCAAACATTTACCCAGAATTATGCATTTGTTAAGCGTGATCTCTTGCGCCGCAGTAAAATGCACGAGATTATCGGCGTCAGAGATTGTTCTTCAGATATATGGAGGATTCAGAGCACAACTATACCAAGTCCATTAATTTTAGTAATGAGAAACACCAACTTTTAAGTGTTTTGGACATAAAAGATTCCAGGGGACTAAAACTGATAATGTATAATGTCACAATTATATATGAGGTATAGAGTTATTCCAGCATGCATTGCACACATAATGAGAAAGTTACTGAAAATGGACTTGGTCTACTTGTGCTCTGAACCATACATATGTTAATCGAGAAAAATTTTTGGTCAGGAAGTTGGCAAAAACTATTGTCTGGGATTGCTGTTTTTTGATTTTTGAAAATTGGTTTCGAGAAACTTAAAATTCTAAACTGATGCTTTTAGCGCTTAATTATATACCACGCACTCTTAGGTGTGGCTCAGTACCTGACAAACCTACCTATATAGCATGTTGCGCCACCACTTGTTTTTTTGCTCATATAATTGTGGCCGTTGTTGTTATAACACCTTTTAGACATTTTATCACCCTGAAAACTGTGAGCAAATAAGAGTTCATATGTCCTAAAGCATTAAAGACCACCTACTTAAAATTGTACACCCATTTCATTCCTGTAGCAATATTTTCCTCTGCTCACAGCAGAAAAAGATTGTTGTCCAAAAGCGATATCATGAAAGGTGATTTGAGTGTGCGTTATAACTATTTAAAAAGCATATTCCAGTCCTTATTCTTTCGAGGACTGTGGGGTAGATAGCACCCTTTTATTACATTTGTACAGCTACGAATTAAACATACACTTTAAAACTATGCCGCTGTAGCTGGCTTAACTAAAAACATATAAACATGATTTTCGTGTCCTTGAGAATTATTATTTCAGATTGCCGTACATATAAGAATATCGAATTCAAAAAACTCAAATAAAATATAGAAACCTACATTACTATACTTCCCTCAACTTAAATAATAATAATAATAATAATAATACAATCACCGTTTATCACTGCTTGAAGTCCTATAAAAAAAATAATAGCAAAGCACTGCACGACATTTCGGTAGCTTGCGCAGATGTGATACTACATCGCTTAAGGGTGTTCTAGGTAAAAATTCATAATTTTATATTTGCTTGGCATAGTGTTAGTTTTATAGACGTTACTTGTGACTACATTTTACACTTGTAGAAATTTTTTAGCTCTCATAGTTTTCCCATAGCGACATGTCAAAGTCACAATTTGCAAGTTACAGGAACATAGATACAACGAAAACCAAGTGGCTTGCTCGAATGAAATAATTTACACTGAAATAAGATATAATGGGCACTGTGCTAAAAGATTTAAAAACACTCAACAAAGTCATTTTGTCTTTTTTAAAAATTGCCATAAATGAGGTAAATTTTCGTCATTTTAGGATTTTTTTTAAATAGTACAAAGGAATTCCATGCTGTGTTTTTAAATCTTTTAGCACAGTGCCCATTATATCTAATTTCTGTGTAAATTATTTCATTCGAGCAAGCCACTTGGTTTTCGTTGTATCTATGTTCCTGTAACTTGCAAATTGTGACTTTTGACATGTCGCTATGGGAAAACTATGAGAGCTAAAAAATTTCTACAAGTGTAAAATGTAGTCACAAGTAACGTCTATAAAACTAACACTATGCCAAGCAAATATAAAATTATGAATTTTTACCACTTGAACACCCTTAAGCCGGCCTTAGCGCTCCATCGTTTTTATACCTTGCATACAAACGCTGCATTTCGTGCATTAACGCTTTATTTAAGACTGTGTGTTCTGAGAGGGCATCAGAATTGATTTCTTCCTTAAGCTCTTTGTTGTTTGGCTTTCAAAAATAATGTAATTTTTATGCCTGTAGTGTGTAACCTTTTTTTTAATCTGTGACTGGCCGTGTGTGAATGACATGACTGCTGCAACTTGTTTTTTAAACGCTACTAGCAATTAAACTGTGACTTGAGTGGCTCCGACATACAAATGCGCGTTAAAAGGGTTAATTTGTTGACCGGAAGGTTGCTCACGCATGCTAGTTAAGAGTAAGTGATGGTTACCATCTTGAAAAAAGGTACACATACATGTACACATGAAACCGCCCTGACTTCAAATTGCAATTTAAAAAGACTATTATGGATATGAGATTTACTGCATCATCAGTTTTATATTTCAGTACTAAATAATTACCAGAACTGACTACACCAGGAGAGCCCAATGCGTGATGTGGTATGCGGTAATAAAATCACCTATTGCTGTCCAAAGAAATTACCGACGTGAATTTCGTACGGAGCAACCAGATGTTTAGACAATTTAGGCTTGTGATGGCAAGTTCCTAACCACTGTAAGTGTAAACAGGTTCTGGCAGAAAATGCACATCAGACAACGACACGGTAGAGATCAGAGGACTTCAAAAGAAGCCCAATAAAGTCAGCTTGGTGAGTATCACGAGAACTGAACATCCCTCGCTCAACACTTCACAAGGTAGTGCATAAGCGACTTCACTTGGACGTTTACAAAGTTTAAATTGTGCAAGCACTGAAGCCAAACTACTTTTGAGCTTTGCCACTCTTCTGCTAGTGAGATGTTGGACCGGATTGAGCTACACCCAACTGTCGTGCCAAGCCTTAATCGTCTTTAACGTCTGGTTGCTTCCTGTGAAATAACCGTCGGTAATTTCTTTGGACAGCAGTGGGTGGTTTTATTCCCGCGTACCACACCTTGCGTTGAGCTTTCGAGGTGTAGTCATTTCTGGAAATTATTTAGCACGTGAAGCAAAACAAAACGAATGGTTGGGGTGGGGGGCGGTACTAAACAGAAAACTTGCTTTACATGATGCCGCAAACAGCAAGTTTTTGCGTGTAATATATATTTTTAAATTACATTTTGAAATTCAGGAGGTTTCGTGTGGACATCCTGTACAGTCACTGAGGCAATAAACACTAAACATTGCGGGCGTTACCGAAGGACGCTATTCTTACTTGGTGTGTTTGCTTCTCGTCGTATTTGATGGACCTCGCTCAAACATTGTGTAAAAAAACCTAGAGCAGTAACAACACAACATTGAAAAGATCAGTCAATTGCAGGCGTGTTATTACTTTCAACAGTTCATATATGGATGTAGTACGAATATACAAGTGAGCCATAATGCAGCGATTGATGTTGCTGCATCTCCTACATTACCGGCTCCGGTCATTCTGATTTCAGTTTTCCATAGTTTCTCGAGGCAAATGATGGAATGGTTGTTCAACATGGTCCATGACCGAATCATTTCCTAGTTCCTGTCCTTGTGTAAAAGTTAACGACCTCGTTGTGGACGAGACCTGAAGCCCAATCAAATACTTTTAATGGCATGTAATAGTTTGGTGAATAATATATAATTATTCAGAAGCTTATTTTAAGAATTTTCTGTCCTGTAGTTATAAGTGAAAACGATCTTTTAGCATTTGTGTGTTACTTCTGTGACGCTATTTTAAATGCATAGAGTTGCATATCGGTATTTTGTACACGCTATGCAAATATAACATTTAAACGTTAACATAATAGTAACGTTTCCCGGATTGTTTTGGACTGGAAAATCTCGAGAACTCCCAAACACTTCTTTCTCAACTCAATTTCAGATAATGCTGGACTTTCGCGTGCCGTGTACAATATTAATTTGAAACTGGGTGCTGAGGACAGCCGCTGTGGTGCGACATATTGCGAAGCGTGTGTTGTCACTGTTTTACTGGAAATAAACCACGCGGCCGGCCGTGAGCGTGACGAAGAAAAATAACCGATGCCGCTGTAGGAACAGAGTTTGCCGGCTGACCCTGAGTGCGGGCCAGAATCCCCTCTGGCTAAGAGTGCCGCCAAGTTTTTGGCACGCGGAGTAAATGCTCTGCCCTGTACTTGGGTCGAAAGGCGTTTCTATGATGGCAGTAAACTTGTAATAAATTGGTACGCTTCAAAGTGCACCAGATGAGGTTGCTTGTGAACGTGTGTACAAATGCACACATTCCCTGGGGTAGTGAGGAATTGTCACTTGCTCGCCGTAATAATTACACAGATATTGTGCATTGCTTCAATCACCTGTAGTCGAGATTTTATTTTAACGGTATTGTGAAATCAGTTGGTTCTATGACTAAGTGCTGCATTTTAAGGTCTGTATTTACTATTGAATTACAGTTAAAACTCTTTGACATAAATCTCTAAGGTCCTTAATTTTGAAGTTTGTAAGAATGTTTGTATTAACATGTACAGTATTTGCAAAAAAAAAAACTAACTATAAAGTGTCTTGATTTTTCATGCTGTTTATTCATGACGTACAAACATTTTTACCACTACCGTGTATTATTTTCATTACGGTAATAGATTTGATATTATTTTGTTTTAAATATAACGATTTTTTAAACATTAAAATTGTTCAATTTGTCTTTCTTTTTGTTATTTATTTATTTTATTTTTATAGTTCGAAAATGTCCTTTCCTAAAACAGAAACACGAGTAAGATCACTTGTGCTATGCGTTTCCGTATATTGTAAAATTTAATTGCAGTGAAGGTTTTTTTCTTAGTTAATTTCGTTTGTATAACGGCTAATTAGAAAACTCGTCAGTATGCAAATTGTCGTAATTTCTAAAATTAATTGCCGCAAACTGGGACGCTGCACTTCGCGCTTTTTGCGCTTATGACTGCCTTTGTGTTCAGCATACAGATATGGTGGAAGCTGTATTTAATGAAAACTGAGTAAAGTAAACGTTTAAATAACTGGGATTTTAAGCCACGTAGCAAGTTATCACTTACGCTTGTATGTTTCACTGTAATATTGTTCTTGTGTACTTAATTTGCGTATATATGGCGGCTAATCATGTCTATAATATTCTTTCGCGGTCGGCTTCATTGTGAATGCCTGCCTGGATCTGAAATATGTAACTATTTTTCTAGTTGGCGATTGACCTAAATTACTTATTAATTTATGTGATTCTATTTAAAATTTGTTTTCGACACAAGATATATTAATTGGCGGAGTTTATGGTTACGTAGTAAAGTAAATCATTTATAAGAAGGTAGGTGTTAGGCGAGAAATTGCATTTATTTTACTATGTTTGTATGTCTACACACAATTGGAACGATTAAAAAAATCAAATGGTAGCATTACATTTACAAAAAAAAAACTATTCTAGTATACAATCGTGTCAACGTGTTACTTGCTTCATAGCTACTGTTTTTTCCTTTTCGAGCAAAATTTAAAATGTTCAGTGTGAATTGAAGTTCCAGCCCACAATATTAGTACTAAACAGTTTTGAGGGGGAGTTGGGTAATATGTTTTACTACAGGCTTCTAATTTAAATACAAACTTAAAATGCTATATTTTGTTTTAAATACTTAATTGCATATTATAAAACAGTACCATATTTAAAAAAATTAAAAAGGGTCTTCTAAGTTAAATATATTTTATATATATTTCGTAACGTGCAATGTGTTTACCTGAAACATCGCCAAGTATTTTAATAAAAATTTAAATTATGACGGATGATTTTTAGACTTGTTTTTTGTAAGTGATCAGGTAAACTTCTGAAGTTTTATTTAGCCCATAGCAATGTAACGTTATCTTAGTACTAATAATTTTCAGTTTGAAATAAAGTGACGACAACAGTGTTGCAGTAGGCCTACGTCTCTACCATTATACCTTATTTGGTGAAATTTTAACTATAGTTTTTTTTTCAACAGGAAACGTATCTTAGTATATTTTACGGTATTAAATACTAGAAGTGATGTATGTACTTAACGGGTAGTTGTGTAAATGTGTTATTGTTTGTAGTTATGTTAAAAATGTATGAACTTTATTTGTGTGATGTGATCTTCGTGAGCTAATGTTTCTTCTCTGTTTGTTTTAGCAGAAGAACAGCAAGAACCCCACCGTACAGTTCCTAGGAAATGAAGGGGTGAGTTCTCATTGTGTAGTTGCAGAAGGGGAGCTGGCTTGACGGTTGATCTATTGTGTCGGTGTGCGGAGTGAGCTGTATTGTCAAACCTCCCTCAGCTGTGGGAACGCATCCGCCCTGGACGTGTCTTTAGCTCCATGATATCATTCGCCGCGTATCTTAGTAACCGTTGCTACCCTACACTCTATGAAATAATTTTTGTGCCAGATGTATCTGTCCGAATAATTGCCGTACGTAGATCGACTTCATACGAGTATTTTTTTTGCGCGAGGGGGGGGGGGGGTTAATTCCTGTGTATTTTTTCCTTGTTAGTATTTATTCAATATGTTTTCAGACAGAGCTCAGCAATGGCGATGCATACCCATGGGACTTAATTTCGCTGTATACTACTCAGTTAAATTAGTTCCCTTTAGTAATAAAGTGCATGTAACGGATTTTTGTGGCTGAAAAAGTATCATCCATCGTAAAGTTTTTTAGGTGTCCAGTGCGCTTTAAATGCTCTTTCAGTGCGATTTCAGTGATAACGAATAAGTTTTCACGTTATTTGTAGCCACGCACTTAATTTAATCAGTTTTGCCTGTTATACTAGCACTGTGTAATACTGAATAGTACTTTCGTTACATGTTTCTTGCAATGGGACAGAATAACGTACTGTATTGTTGTGGACATACGCCTTTGCAATAATCTCATATCAGATTTCTGGGACATCATAATGTTGCAGTGGCGTATGTCCACATCATTACAGTACGTTACGAGTAGTACTTACGAAATGAAACTATTACCATGATTAACTGTTAATTCATCTTCATATCTGGTTTATGGTAGAATAATAAATATATTTCTAAAAGTTTGAGTTCATTAAACAAGTATTTAATTTACTATGTTTGTAGTGTTAATTGTAATTCAAGTACAGTAAGTCACATATTTGTAGTTTGAAATTGCTAAAATTTAAAAATTTCAGAATTTAAAAAATTGTTTTAGTCATGCAAGTTTAAATGTTACTGGAAACTTATTTTCCATCGCCAGTATTAAACTATAGCACAGAAATTCATTAAATTGATCCATATCAAAGCTGTTGCAGTAGGTCTAACACCACCTGTTGGAGATAATATTCAGAGTTAGCGGAATTGGCTTTTAATACGTAAATTGTTTATTATTTTTCTCACGCACGATTTATGCCACCTGTAGATACTGCCAGTCTCATTTCACACGTATGTCGTACAGGAAAGTGCACTGTGAAAAATGGTCTAAAAATGTCTTGGTTAAATAGAATATTTGTAGGAATACACGGTAAGCGCGACATATCTGTAAAAACTTAAAGGAGAATTACCCTAATTTAATCCTACACCGCATAAACAATGGCTCAGAATTGAGAATGATAGTATAAAACGTCGGCTTAGTTTATTTTTCTCAACCAGGTGACGTGATTGTTTATTTTTGTGTGTTAGCATACGCACAGTAAGGTGGTTGTGTCGTTCTCCGAGTATAAACGACACACGCACTTTAACGTAAAAATTAGATATAGAAACACACAGACCCTGATCTACCTTTAACATAGACTTGGTACGCCACCAAAACCCCAACCCGTTTATTAAACTACGCTACGTACGTAACCCGTACAATAGGAGTTTTTAATTATTAAAAAAATATTCATATGGTAATTATAACCCATTTTTAAATAAATTTAGTTTTCAGGCAGATCGGTTGTAAATCAATACACACTGCTGCCAAAATTTAAGAAAGTTACTGTCTGGCAACTACGTTGTTGTTTTGTATTTTAGATAAGATATGCTATAATTTATCTGTGCAACGACACATTTATTTATTTAATCATTCATTTTAGAGATCCCTTTATCGAGCGAACTCTGGGTGTAGAACATGTCGTATTATTAATTTTGTAATTAGTACATAAAATCGTTAGTCCTTCCACACTGACACTTAAGGATCTAAAAAGTCCTTTACGGAATAAAATAAATTAGCAATAAAGTATTTTTTAGTTTTTTTTATACAGTCTCATTTCTCCATTATATAACAGCCTAATATCAGTAGGTAATCTATTAAAAAGTCTCAAAGCAGAGTAGTAAACGTATTTTTGATAAATAGACAAATTACATGTTGGAATTTTTAAGTTGTTTGATCTTGTATTACGTTCACGTATAAAATTATTATAAATAAAATATTTTTTATTCTTTTTTTGCATATAATAGTAAAACATAAATATATAAACATGGTAAAGGTAAAATATTAAACTTCTTGCACAATGTTTTACAAGATAAATATATTTTACGATTAGCTAAAACTCTTTCAGGTTTTTTTTTTTTTTTTTTTTTTTGTAATTTAAATTTCTTCCAGCATCTACTGAGTTTCCCCAAAGTGCTAAACCGTATAATAAATGTGAATGAAAATATGCGTAATAAACTGATTTTAATACACGAGGGCTAAGAACACGAACTGCCATAAGTTACATTAACATTTTTTACTTCGGTCAAAGTTTGGAAATGAAAGTTTCCGTTCGCCGGTGAGCTTGCGACTTCAGAGAAGCTACTACACACTATCCGTTATAAGGTTTTCAGCTAATTCGTTCAAGTGAATGACAATAACATTTTTGCACATCATTCAGTTCATTTGAAAAATACAAGGTAACTGTGTTACGGCACAATCACAATGCTAGGAATCAAGATATATAATTAAGTTGCTTTGATTTATTTCGCTAGCGATTTTTATTTCTGCTGCAACCATAAGAGTGGACAGAGTGTAGCTGACCGCTGGAATCTTTTCTACGGTTTTGGAAGTTTTCATATGCTGTATGGATATTGCTATTTTTTACTTAAATTTATTGATATAGCCGGAGTGGCTGTGTCGGGAATCTGTGATCTTAATTGTCAAGGAACACGTGCCCGGAAATTCTACCCACAAAGGCGCACACGTAAATACAAGTAGGAACATTAATTTGAACTCCTCGCGCGCCCAACCCAGTGTTATGTGGGAACTGATGCGGGCGGAAGCATGCGTTGCTTCGGAGTGGAAAACATGGCCCGCCTTCACAATAAACGTTGGTGTATGTGGTTCGGCATAAAGTGAGCACTAACCATTTAACATTTTAAACATACCACCAGCCTCCACTGCATATAATGCAACATTAACTATAGTTGACTTACTTCTTGTATGGCTGGTAGCGAAATTACGCGTTATACTTCCGTGTATTGTCCTATTTAAATTCATTAATACTTAAACAAATTCAACCGAAATCGACGTAGTTGTATGTTTGCGTAGATAATAAACCTTTTTTATCAAACTCTATCAATTCATACCGACTGCACAATTTATCTTGCACGCTCAAGTGCCGTGTCAGAGAGGTTGGACATTTCCCGTCAGAGATTAGAGAAATGTTTAAACTTCTCTAATCTCTGTTTCCCGTAGTTTGCCGTCACGCGCGGAAAGATAAGGGTTAAAGCTATAACTTTTGCTAAGGTTTTTTTTAGTGCTCGCTTTAATCCCGAACCTCCTGTAGTTTAGTTCTCCAATCTGAACGCAGGCGCTAACACCGAAGTATGTTGCCTTGCACATTCGTGGCTCATCACTTAACTGCTCGTCTCAACCGGCGAAGGTTTTCACATGTCATAGTTCAGAGGCGTAGCGTGATTATAAATTTGGGGAGGGGGGCACCTGCCTATTTTTAGTAAAACCACAAATTAAATGTGTAAATTTACAAGAACATGCTTGGAAATGTATAACTACGGTAATAATTCCTTGTAACTATTCCTAGAAAATTAACCTCTTATGAAGGAAATTAAAATAAAAGATAATTATTTTACAGAAATTATTATGCATTATGCCCTCTATCCAGATTGTTTTACACTCTTTTTTGTAGGTAACACGTACACTCGAATACTTGGATCACACAAATATGAGTGTTTGTGTATATTAACGTCGCAATGTGTGTAGTTCCGTTTTACATGTAAAAGCATTTGTAGCGATTTTTAATTTTGAGGTGGGATGGCACGTGCCTTCTCTTCTTCTCCCCCCTCCGAAGTTACGCCTGTCGTGGTTGTCCACAAATCCGTACGCACCAAACTTTGTCATCACTGCACCAATCGTCCGAAGGCAAACATATGCAATGCCACAGTGTTTCCCACATTCTGGTGCGACTGTATTTTTATAATTGATTGCTTAAAAAAAGACTATAAGCTCCTATACTAATGTTCAAATCAGTAGTGAAAGTTTTCCAATTGTAATGCGTCTCTTGGTAACAAAATATTGTTTTATGCGAGTTCAGCTCATTTTATTAAGTTTGTACTGAACGAAGCATTATGTATTTTTTTAAAACGGTAATGATCGTTCTACGATATGTAGGTGTTTCTGCTTTTAAATAATTGTTTTCTTAAGAACTGTGGAACTGTTATATTAGACCTTGGTTGCAAACCATTGTAGACCCCTCGTCGCGACTACCCTGAATGCTGTGTGATAGCTCGTTCTCTCATCCACTTGGTTGGCACGTAGCTGTACGCGGATTTATAAATTGCGGAATTTTGTTTTCGCCTGCACTAATGCTCACGGACATAGTTCTTTGACACGAAACACTTGTTTTCAAGGTTAACTACCTCGTGTTCAGAATACCACCACACATTCCCGAACATCTTTACCTGTTATGTAACGTATGTGTAACATTTGTGTGTGTGTACATAATATATAGGCTTATAGCCTATAATACGAACCGTTGTGGTTTAGAGGAATTAGGTTTTGCAAGGATAGGGAGAGTGTGCGAGGTGTTTTTTTTTTTTGCACGGATATGTAAATGGGGCCAATGCATATTTAGATATAGCGAGTATGTTTAATCTAAGTCATACTCATTATCTCAAAATGCCGTCATTGCTCAGATCACTGTTTGACCAAGTGGTTTGTATTTTTAACCTAATGAATACTTATGGGTGGTTCAGTTTGAAGTGAGCAGTTCCCAACTCTTATAATAATAATAATAATAATAATAATAAAATTTATTTAGTGGGGCTATAGAATTAAAGTTTTGAGAGTTGTGAAATGTTATACATTAGTTTTTAGTTACATGGAAGTTTTCGTATTTAAAATAATAATGGTGGCGGCATAATACCTCGCAAAAAATAGTAACCAGTGCTCAATTTATCCCGAATAACCTATACCGTTGTTCGACAAAGGTACCAAATAACTTACAAATTAAAAAAATACTTACGCTATCTGAGATATAAATGCTTCAATTTTTGCTTAAGTGGTTCATTTATCACCCATATTTTATCACTCGTTGGTGGGATTATCATCAGTTTTCTTAACCGACCATATTATTTTGCCCTGACCGACATGAACGAAGCTGCGCGATTGTACTTGCGGAAGTATTTTGTTTGACCTACCTACTTTCAGAACCGCCACAATGGTGCCAAGATAGTCTAAATTGAGAGTTCGTACGAACGCCTGTGAGCTAAGTGTTTCTAGCATGGCTGCTACAGAACCATCGTTAGAACTCAGAGAATGTTGTTGGCAAGATGCCGCATGTAGGCGACGTGGATGTATCCCTTCCTCATTCAATTTTTTTTGTGGAACTTCTTACTCTCGTTGTTCGTAGATTCGCGATTGTAAAATACTTTCCAGCACCGTGAAATTTCGCGAATGTAATGACCTGCGTATTAGAATCAAATATCCTATGCATACTCAGTAGCCACTGAGTAGGAGCTAGTGAACAAATGGCCGGGACTTCAGTATGCATAGGATAGTTGATTCTAACATGCAGGTCATTGAATTCGCGAAATTTCACCATCTCTAACTATGATTTATCCTTCGCGTTTTCATTGGAGTTTGGCATAGCCCTGCGATTTGTTCAGCTTCTTGGCCGCGCCAAAAAGTGTACAAGGAGAGAGACGCAACTCTCACAGTAAAACCGGATGCTTAATTTTGTAAACAGTCTTGGCTTGAGCCAACATATACTGTACAACTTAACAACTTGAAAATAAGCAAAAAAAAAATTTTTCCCAACTGTGATGGCGTTGCTTGCGTAAGGTACTTACGAAAAGTAACCCATCTACTACCCTGGTCACCAGACTAACCGATTCACTTTCTGAACGACCTCCTTAGATTTTTCTCTAACTTATTGACTTCATAAATGCAGTGTTTTATTTAGTTTGTAGGTGATAATGGTGTGCGTCTATTTGTTTATAGTAGAACAGTAATATTATATTCATTACTTTCATTACTATATGTGCACATGGGTAGGTAGTTGTCCCCAACGTAACCTACTATTATAGTCGTTTTGTAATATCCTTTCTCGTGCAAATAGCCTCTACAGATTCTCTCCTGTTGGTTATGATCATAAAAATATGGTAGAGAGTATAGTTTATTGCCTCTATTGCCATATTTTTATGATCACGAGAAAGGATATTACAAAACGACTATAATATGTAGGTTACGTTGGGAACAACTAGCTACCCACGTGCACATATAAAACAAAAGAAATGATTATAATATTACCTTTCTGTGTCTGCAGGAAATCTGTAGGAATACAATCCACAATGGTCTACTTTACGCTATTGGCAGCCACACAACATTTAATTCTCCACGACATTACGTAAATTCAAACCGCATCCGAAATACGTTAACCGCCACTTCAAAACAACGCCAACGTCGCCAACCAAACGCCGAGGCCGAGCAAAGAGCTTGTGATTAAAAAATAACAAAATACTATAGCGAAACTAGAAAACATTTCTAGTTGAGTGAATTTTTGACGCTTAGAAAATGTTTGTAATTCATATAGAGATAAATTAGATGACTTGAAAGTAAAGTTTATACGACCATCGAAATGTTTTGTATTTCTATGTTGGTACATACGATGTTAGCTCTAGATTTAAGCTGTTGTCTCGTCCTATAGAATTTCGCCCCCCCCCTCCCCGCCTTGGCCACGCTCAGAATGCTGCTTAGAGGTAAATAAGTCGTGCAGTATCAACCTGTTGCATACGTTTTATCTTATCTGATACACACTTCAAATCTGAGACGTCAGAACCGTTATAGATTGGGAAGGGGGGGGGGGAGAGATTTCCTGGGGGAGTAAAAACACTTACCTTCACTAATAAAGAAGGGGGTCCGTAACCCTACTGCTGAAATTTTTTTTTTTAATTTGCAAAATTATGCTATTTAGTTGCATTTTGAAGCAACATTGTACAAACAGCTAATATAATTTTTATTTTGTCATTTAACACAAGTTTGGCCAACAAGGCATGATCAATGGCGTTTGTCCGCAAACCATTACATTCTTATTGTAAACTCCCATCGAAACAAACATTTAAAAATCCAAGTAATCTTTTAAGCATATTTTCTCGCGTCCTAATTTGACGAAAACGGGTATATTTGCGGGCGGTTTTTTTTTTTTTTAAGTATGAAAATTTTGGTGCAGATTATTTAAAGTATATATGCTTGTATAATAAGCATTTGTATATAATATTATATCATGTAACTATAGAGTAGATTTTGAATGCTCCATAACGGTGTATTATAAACTTGTTTAAGCTATGACTTTTCAAGGTCATTTATATTCTGTTTAATAAGGACTTTGAACTTCAGTTACCTGTATTGAAACGCAATAAAAAAGTTAGGTTCTTTTGTTTATTTTTCATTGCAATATAGGCCTAACATATTGTTTTCTAGAAAATGGTTCAAATCAAGGAGGAATGTTGGGATGCTGAATGAATTATTTATATAATATATAAAATATGGGAACAATTGAGCAATCACAGATTGCGTTTAAGCAAAATATCTTAATTTTGTGTGAAGTCTGGAACACTACCTAGGATACAGTGAAATTATTGCTTTTAACCTCATATTTTAGCATTCTGCAAATAAAAAGTTAACATTTATACCTTTTTGCCGAATAGCAGGACGGACTCTAGTAGTTAGCATTTTGACAAGAACGCATTTTTAAAATTATCTTTCCTACATCCTTAGCTCATCGCTGTGTTTGCTTGCAGCATATGCTTTGACATAAAAATATCTTCCAATTTTCGTCACCGTTTTTTTTTTATTTCTACCAGATGTTTTTTTCTTATTGTAGACACAAAATATGACTAAATTTGGCTCGTATGAAATTTTTTTATCTCTCATAGTTTTCGCGTAATGGTTTGTTAGTCATATTTTGCATATTTCCGTTTTAACGACTACACTAAAACCAACTGATATACCAAACTAAAAATCACAGTTAATAAAGACATTGCAGGCTACAATGTCATGCTCATAAAAATAAAGAATAAAAATTATTTGTATTTAAAAACAATTATGGGATTTTTAAAATTTTTATTTTCAGTTTCAGAGGCGTGATTCGTCCTTACCATTTCCGCACATTTAGGCCCCGAACGCGCAAAGTACGTTCGCCAGACGACCATCTTAACAGAACCATGATAAGAGTATGGCACAGATACACAAAA
Organism: Medauroidea extradentata; assembly: GCA_003012365.1. NCBI lineage: Eukaryota > Metazoa > Arthropoda > Insecta > Phasmatodea > Phasmatidae > Medauroidea > Medauroidea extradentata. The sequence continues at coordinate 69,465 of PNEQ01028867.1, read as the reverse complement.
CTGCTGTAGCAATTTTGGCCCCAACGCACACTGAAAGAGTCGTACTCTACTGTCTTCGCACGTGCATTTAAGTACACGACATTAGCGCCTACATGAATACCCTTACTTCGTATTAGGCATAGCGTTCTGCGCTGGCCTCTCTCTCTCTACTTTCTCCCTCTTGGATAGGTTTAGTTAAATTATTTGAAAATGTCAAAAATGCTGGCGGTGAATCGGACCATTTTGTTAGGTTAGGAACTAGTAGACTACCGATTATCCGATTTGCGGATTATCCGCGCAAAATATTCCACATTAATTAGAATACTGTAAAAGCGTGTGGTGTCGGTGCCACTCCACTACTCGCGCCTGGGCAGAATGGAGTGGCCACAGAATAAACAAGGACATCGAAACCGAACTAGCGTGTCGGCTCCTTTGATGTCAGCGAACTCGACCGCTGATTGGCTAGTGTTGTCCGCCATGTTGTAACAGTGTTTTTATGTAAACATTACATATACGGCAAAGCATTTCCCAGTGCTATTAAATCAAGTTTTGTGTGTTTAAAATACAGTTGCAGTAGTTACAATTTGTATTTTATATAAGTGTCAGTCTGCAATGCACTCATTTGCGAGTGATATGTAACCAAAACCTGAAGCATTTATTTTGTTGCAGCCTGCCTAGCAGACGCTGGTCATACGAATGTGTTTTAACAAGAGACGTGATATTTAAACAAATACTGAAAACGACTTTAGCGTACTGAATCCAACGGAAATGACAAAAAACTTCGTAACTTTCCTCAGAACAATTAAATGGTGAACAATGTGTAGTCGTGCAAGGCTTATTTTTATCTATCTTTCAAGGAAGAGGGATTAAACGCATTTGTAAATTCTTGTAGCTTACTAATTACACATGTCTTTTAACTCGAACGAAAAAATTACTACACGAAGTATTCACTACCCCGCATTATTACACAAAACATGCTTTCACGAGGCACGCACAAGCCTTAAAAACGGAGTTAAAACATGTCGCCCGATATAAACATGCAAACGGCCGAGTTTGCGAGTAGTCTATGAAGTTCGCTTCTGATACTCTCGTTTACTCTATGGACTTCTAAAACGAATCTTCCACCAAGCGCTAGTCCTCGCAACTATTCGTGGCTTAGTTATCTCATTGTCCGCTATTGTCAGTGCCCGAGCAACGGTTGCGATCGAAACACGTTTAGGCCCGATCCTATAGTCGTCTTCCAAATTGGGCATGGAAAGATTTCTAGCCAGAAGCCTTTCCAAGTGCAATAACTTATAGTCGACTTCCAGGCCGCTTCCAGCGGGGTAAGCTTCAATACCCGAATATTATGAAAATCTGGCAACAGGGCACTAATTCCAGTCGGTTGTTTTGCTCTGAGCCAAGAAAAGGAACACACCCATTAGATTTATGATCGTGTTTTGTTTGTTGACTGCAGGTGGTTGGGGTTTTTGTTTAATTGTAATACCTAATGTATCAAGCAAATCCACGATGTTCAGTCAGACAGAAAATAATATATTGTTTGATTAAGTTAGGTAATATAAACACATCTTCGAGAATAAAACACTGACACAGTGTCGAATGATCAAAAGAAATAGCTACTGTTACCATGATAGCGAAAACCATTCCAGAAAACTGTTAAATTAACCTCATTTTACATTTAAATAAAAGTACGAAAACTATGTGTTTTAAACTACTAAACTCTAAAAACTTGATAGTGGGCAGAGCAATGAAGAGCAGGGAAATTGTGGGGGTAAAAGACAAACAAAAATCAACACCGAAAAATTATACAGAAATAATTGACAGTACTGGTATAAAGAGAGCTAACTTTACCTAATCTGTTAGGTTATATTTTATTATGATATATGAGGATAGGTTATGTTAGGTTAGTTACATATAGCCTATTAGGTTATGTAAACTTATGTTAGGTACTGCTCACAGTAAAGTGAGATCTTTTGAAAGCCCTGCTTAATATTTGTTTTAATTTTACAATGCATAATTCTGATCAGTACACAAATAACAGTGTTCATGGTTAGAATAAGCTTCGCTTTAAACCACCTATAATGGAGTGGAACAGCGAATGTTTTAAGGGTGGTACTCAATTATTATTTTTTTTTTTCAAATATCTTTTCTGTTAATATTTCCATCGGATCTGGCATACTTCTAATGTATCTTTTTGGAAACCGAAAATTATCTTCCATTTCGTCGTAGAACTCATGAACATCATTTACATGGTTACGAAACTCATTCAAATCGTCCATCATGTTGAAATCGTTTATGGAATTGCTCGTCTGGAAGTGCTACAGACCACATCCGTAAATAAATGGAAGGCTTTCCTTCCCTATGTGTGGATCGACATCTGTGTGTGGTCTATAGGATGTGCTTTTGCTGGAAGAGGCTCATAGAATGGATATATCACCCAGGTGGAGACTATAATCTGCAAATTGGCTGGGAGAGCCTTTTGTGTATGGAATAAATAGCTTCTGGGTGGCGACTATAGGATCGGGCCTTAGTCTCAGGACAGGTTTGCTTGGCGACTTCCAAATTCTGCTCTCATACAATTTCGATACTTACGCCTACTTACCTGTGGGTACGATACCCACACCGCCGGAGTATTTTTTTGTAGGCGTTTGAAGCAAAATACACGCGGAATTCACATGTAGACTCGTTTTCTTTTGTTGCACACTGACCAGAGAAGTTGTTTCCCTCTTTCTGGTTGTTTCCTTCAAATTGTTGCTCCGTAAATTAGGTTAGTATTCAGCCGATACATTTCTTATATCCGACCTGCTTGTTAGCATCGCCTGTTAAATGTGAAAGAATCCAGAATTATACTCGTAGGTAGTTGTTTTTTCTCTTTCAACACTAGGAGAGCGATTTTAGAGTGCGTCGAAGAAAAATACTGCTATGAAATTGTTTGCTACAAAACAAGCGCAAGGCATCTTCAAATTTCAGCATTTTACTATTACAGAGACTTTATATTTTAATTTTTGGCATATTACAATAGTTTGAATACTGAAAATTTTCCAGAGCAGTGGACACCATTTTGGAAGAGCCCAAACGAGTTTTTCACGTCGCAACGCATTAAGATTCAGATAAGTCGTCTAAGTAATGTTTTGTTCGTGTCTGAAAGTTGACGTATTTTCTGTGAGATCTTCGTTGAGGCGTTAGGCACAACCTGCTTAGCCTAAACGGTTTTTATTTTTTTGTTTTTGATGTGTAATGTTATATGGTTACAGAAATGTAAATTCCTACAAATTTGTATGATTGTAATAAGTGGTAAAAAATAGTGCACCTTATGCATACATATTGATTCCTCCTGCGTTAAGCCCATGCCTTATGTTACATAACGTATTTTTTTTTTTTTTTGCTTGGTGCAGTTTCTTTTCGCAATAAAATTGTCTGATAGTACTCAATGGAAGTTTAACTGTGACTAGCCAGAGGAGAAAGAAAATTTCTATTTAGTGACGTCTGGGGAATATATTTGGATTTTTTATTAATGCATTTCTGATGCAGAAAGTACTAATTTTCCCGATAAAATTTTACGACATAATCCAGTGACAACAAATGTCAACTTGGTGTTGTGGTCAGACCTCTTCCCTTCTGCTACTACGATCCAAGTTCGATTTACTGTTGTATCGCTTTCAATATTTTCATGTGGAATGTGGAGGACGCTGCTTTTGGCCAGCATGATTTTCTCGGGGTTTTCCTTGCCCTTGCATTCCATCGCTACTCCGTACTTACTTCGTATTTCGCGAAAGTTCGAGCACCCCGATGTTACTCGCCCACGAACTGTATCCCCCAGACATATCATCTTAAATACAATAAGTTAAATTTAGATTAGGAATTAATCAAAATTCAAGTATAATATTAAAAAAGGGTCTATTTCATTCTGGTCTATATCTTTATAACAAATTACGTAAATGGTTAACTTTAGAAAAGGACTTGCAGAAATTTACTAAACTATTATATTATTTGATATACACTGCTTTTATAATTTAACATAAATTGATGCGTATTTTTCAATGATGTAAGAAAAAAACATTAAATTTGTTAACATGTATGTACTTCTAAATTCTGTATTGAGGAATGTAGTTGGTTAGTGTCACGAATAGCCAAGGTATTTTCAAACATTTTGTATCTATTTGTATGTATTTGATTGTATTATCTGAAAATTTTCATAGTATGTATAAGGAATGATAAATACATTTAATGAAATAGATTTCACCGATAGGCTCGGGGTCTGCTGTGTGGATAGGGCGACTCTGTTATTAAAGTTTTGATATAAATTATTTTAGTAAATATTTGTATAGCTTTCAGTTATCTCAGCAAATTAAAATGTGGGTACCGTAAAAATTTGGTAGAAATTATTTAGAAAAATTTCTCATTTAAATAACTGTCTAAAATTATTTTCTTTGTTTTAAAAAGAACTAGATCAGAATCGGGTGCTGTAAGTTAATCTAGAGAATACCTTTTATTCAGATTTCAGTTATTTTTTCGTTGTCCTTGTATAATATAGTCGTAGGTGTGAGAGCTGTTCATGACTGAATTAGTTTTCTGTTAAATAGTGTGTTTTCATAGTATTTGTAACATGCGTGTTTAACATTGAGCTTGCATATATTGATATTGGGTGGTGGGTTTTCATAAATTGAGATATTGTTGACCTCGGAAGGTATTTTTGCGTGGTTCATTGATTGCAACAGACGTACTGCTAGGTACTGTACACTGACTCAACTGTACAACTTTGATGTTTTTCATCGAAGCAATTTGTCTGTTGGGCAGGGTAGGGTCCCAGACGCAAGTGCAACGGATGCATGCACAAAATCATTTTTCTTGTGATGTGTTAATACTTAATTAGCATATTTGAAACTTCAAGTTTTATAGATAACTGATAATAAACAAATGCGTTCTTAGATTAAGCCTCGAAAGTTATTTCCATATATTTCACCAACATGGTAGCTTTTAATTAATAAGTGAATTTTAGGTGTGTGACATAAGTGTAGGTACTTCATATTTGTGATTACGTATGTATTAAATTACGGTTGTTGTGATTGTCTTTTGTCTGTAGTTAGTAATAAGTGATGACAGATAATATAACTATACCAAGCCGCAAATAAGGAAGTTACTAATAGACCAATTCAAACACTCTGCTAGTGGAACTTTGTGTTCGTATTTTTCGGCTTGTCGGTATTGAGGGGTTGCATTTCTGCTTCAACAGTCACATTGAATTTAGCACCACGTGAGCATTAATACTAGGTAGATGCAGTTTGTACTAGACTATCACGCGTTCTCTTCACATCTAAGAATTCGTTAATTGGTTGAAAGTTAAAAGAGTGTGTAAGCATCCTGAAAATGTGGCATTGTTGGCTTCATTTATATATGAGTCTTTATTAAGCACCGCCAAGTGTTCCAAATCGGAACCTGAAAATTCGTTTTCAGTTTCTTGTTGAAGCCGATCCAGCTAACCACTGTACGTCATCTTTCTCAGCGTAGATCTACAACGATACTGTGGCGGCAAGTTCGCCTCTTGTTGGCGAATAAACGTGATAACTCCCCTCCTCACCTAGCAGAAGTAAGAGTGCTACACCTTCCTTCTTTTGCGAGCGCCATTTGATAAGATGCAGCTGCGCCTGTGTTATGCACGGCGGCGGCTAGATTTATGCTGGAGGCTTGTCGTGTTGTGGTTGAGTGCGTGCGGGGTGCGTCAGCAGGGGAGGGGGTGTTTGTTGGCGAGCATCCAGTACTCTGGCTGTTCAACCGGTTCGCCAGGATGAAAGTAGTGGTCTGTGGCCCAGCTAGGACAAGACGCAGTCTACTCCGACTGCAGTGCTCCCCTCAGTTGCTTATTGTTACAAGTTTAAACAAAAATTTAAATGTGGGCAATTCTCTGAGCTCTTTGGGATAGAGAAAAGAGTTGAATTAAGTTAATGATTTACTAGCTCACAAAACTTCAAAAATACACTAAACAGCAATCAGCTATAATTTTCACAACACCCTATCACTACTGTTCCACAAAAACGTCAATTAACTTTGTCAATTAAAGCACACAAATATTTACCGTTAATCAAAGCCTACAAATCACAATAAAAAGTTCAGTCATATATCCAATCAACAATCTTTCAAATAATGACAATGTACAACCTTAACAGTCCGAAGTGGTGATGGCTCATCAAGTGCTGCGCACAACTGTCTTCACTCTTGAGGTCTTCGGTTCGACTCTCGTCGCGCACCTCCTTGTTCGTCGACCCGCAGCAGCAGTCCTCTTGTTCCGCCCAATATTGCTCCGAAGGTATGTGCCTGCAGCTTCGCAGTAGACTCTGACGTCACCAAGATGTCTTCACCAGTCTCTCTCCACAAGCATAGCACCTTCCTCACCAAATCTGTTGATTCGGGCCTTATATACTTCGGCCAAACTCCGGGGATTCGCCGAATTACAGATGTCTAAAAGTATACATTACATCATGCTTCGGACGTGACTGAGCCTCATATGCCGGCCTCGTAGGGTTAAGGCGCAGTTGAAACATGTCTGTATGACGTACTTCGTCGGGATTCGCACTATGAAGCAGCCCGGCCTGTGAATCATGGGATAGCCGAAAAGGCGTTTCGACACAGCCTCCAGCCCTCAGAATCACAGCTTGCAACATTATTGTGTCGCCAGGCATCAGGCGGAATTGCACCCAAATTTCAGATTGTTATGCAAGTTGAACACGTGTTAAATGCGAGTATTAAAATATTTTTCAAAACTTTTGTCGTCCCTCTCGTCCGTAAGTGACACTACTCTCAACATTACTTAACAAGCGGGTATGTTCGGCGCAATATTCTTAAGCCCTGTACACGATTACACGACACGACGCGACGCGACGCGACGCGACGTAGCGAAATCCAACGACATCGCAAAGCATCGTTGACAGTTTTCATTACAATGACGCGACGCGATGCGAGGCGATAAGTTTGCGGAAGAAAAGTTGACATGGCCTGCCCTCTGTGTGAAGACATGTGAACCACATACGGCACTTACGATAATTCACTCGCAGGGGTAGGGTAGTTTATTTCAGTCACGTGACCAGGTTTTGTGGATTAGATTTGATGGACGCCTGCTATGATTTGCAATGTTTTAAGATAGCGGGAATAAAAAAGCCTTTATATTTTCTACATGATAAATATTTTGCTAAATGCTACGTCCGCAATGCATTATTTGCACAATATTTTATTTATATTTAAATGTAATATTTGTTTGGTAATTGACCTATAGGTCATCAGTTGAAATTCGAACACGGGCTGGTTTCACTCGGGTTGAATTTCGAACACCTTAAATTTTAAACACTACCCTCGTGAATTTTCACAGTACCTTTATATTATATAAGCAAAATATGTGGCGGCATGTCAGGCACCAAATGCGTAGCCAAACCAATATTCCATCCTTCGTTCCTTCCCTCTCGTTTGAAATCCTTTTCTGTTGTTTACAAACATCATAATATTTTTCTTATTTTCTGCGTTCTTGCTTCTGATTGGCTGTTGTCTTTGACGTCATCAGCGATGTCGTCCGGGCGGCAAGCCAGCCTCGTCGCTTGATGAAATGTTGCGCTTCGCGAGTGATGTAACTGTGATTGGCTGGTTTGGTGTGACGTCATGTCACATCGCGCCGCTTCGCGCCGCGTCGCGTAATTGTGTGGAGGGTTTTTACTAATAATAGTGTAAACAGGCGCTCAGTATGTGTCGAAAACAAATGTAAAGCAGTAAGCGTTTCATCTCCTCGTCAAGCACACGCTCTCTTGTTCCCTAGCTCATGAATACTTTACGTAGACAGCAAAGCAGTCAAATAGTGTAAGAAATACTTTGCCGTTAGTTCAGGGGTGATAGCGGCAGTGCCGGTGCAAGGTAATGTTGTCCTAAGTGACACACCTAAAGCAGTGCCCCTCTTTTTTTTTCCTTGTTAAAAAATCCTCTTTCCGTAGAACCATACGACTTTTTCCCCCTTGCTAATAGTTGAAAGTACTTTAGAATTTTTAGATTATATCATTATGCTTTCAATTGCAAATAAACCGACGTAAATTATTCATCAGAATTGCAATACCATCGCTCGTTGCGGTAACTAGAGAAAACAGTCTACGAATGAGGAAACACCTAATTCTAGACAGTCGACACTTCTCATTGTTGAAATCAGTTAAAGAAATTTCCTCTTTCCGGCTTATTACAATTCCCAAGCAGTCGTGTTATATACTGCATTTTATTTTGTATTTTACGTGTCCTCGGACAGCACGAGACCTTGGTAAAGTTGCGCGGTGTAATGGAGGAAGGGAGTCACCCAGGGTCTTTATTAAGCAACCGTCACAGCATTCGCCTGGAGTGATTTCGGAAAACCGAAATCAGGATGTCCGGAGCCGGGGATCGAACTCGGGTCCTCCAGAATCTGAGGCGAAAGTTTCGCCACTGCTCAACCTCGCTTGATCATTCGCGTTAAGCGCTAATAATTCATGTACGTTCAGCATCCTACAATATTATTAAATTTCTTTTCCTATGGTCGGAGTGTTGACCGTCCCGCCGGATTCTCGGCGCGTATAGTTATGTGTTCAGCGCCGACCCTGGATAGTTTAAGTTAAGAAGTGCTGTACGTTTGAGGGATATGGGGATTGGATTTTACTGTGCCTAACGTCTGTATGTTAGTTTAGGTGGGAAGTTAAAGTTGACGGACTTCCTGTATCATATGTCAAAAAACAAGGCCTGTGCACGCGGCGTGAGAGGAAGTTGTTTGAAGAAGAACTGAGGAAGTGGGGATAATTTGAAGCAGATTAAAATTTGCCACGAAAGGAAACTGTGTCCGTCTGAGCCTGATCCGGAAATATGTTCGGAAAACGTGATGGGATTGCAATACAAGTTCTGGTTCTGTTGAGTGTATTTCAACCTTGGAGCTGTCAAAGAATAAAGTGATGCTAAAAACTGGTTTAAAATATTATTCTGCTGGCCGTGAAATGCTTGAAGCGTAAACCTGGAAGATTTATGTGCTTGTGTGACGGCCTGTATCCGGTATTACGGAATTGGTCTTTTAAAAAGGGCGTAGCCCATAAATGAAGACTGCATATTTTATTTGAAATTTCGTAGTATTTTAATTTCAGTTTAAGAACTTAAAATGAGGAATCCTAGAAAACTGTTTTCGGTATATTTTTTTAGCAAATGTTTTGTTACAACAACGCATCCCCTTAACGCAAACTCGCATGGTAGGAACAATTAAGATGATTAAATGTCTCTAGTTTCTCTCTTGTTTACAGAAGAAATTGTGTTAAGTATTTGATAGAGACTGTAACATTACATTTAAACCATATACTAATACAATCAAAGTAAATATCTTAGAATTTATTGGTTTGTGGACATGCTCATGTTTTGTTGACCAAACTTTTGTATTGAAAGACAAAAAACTCACAAAAAGCACAAAAAACAATGAAGGACAATCCCAGAGGAATTTCGTCAGTTTTTTGTCTACAAAACATGATTAATGGCGTATGTCCACATTCCAATAAATTCTAATTGTAAACCCCATTGCAACAAACATTTAAGAATGTAAAAATAAATACAGTTTGTAAAACATATTCGTAAGAAAGGTAGTTGTATGCAAACTCTCATTTCTGAAGCGTTAGCAGCAATGTCAATCATAAACATTCCGAAGACGTAAAGAGTGAGATTACATTTCAGAAAAAAAATTTGATGGCCTTTATTTTTTTGCTTTCTCCTGAACGAGGCTTGAGAATCTGAAAAACTCTGCAAGCAACAGTTACTTTGGAACTACAGTAATGTAAGAACTGGCTCTGTTGAACAGTAGTTTATGCGAAAAAAAATACCCTTTTATTGAACGTAATCACAGAACCCCTAATTTAAAAAACTTGAGCCGGGTTTTATTATTAGTCTATTCCTTTAAGAACCTGACAGTTTTAAGTTTCCAAAAATAATTTGCATGTGCTGTAGCGTTTCTTAATTTAATTTCATTAAGAATTAAAAAAAAAAATGTGTGCCATATTTTGGTTGTTTGAGTGCCGATAGGTTTGCAACGCTACGTTCACTCGTTTTCACGGTCAGCGTAGTGTGTTAGTGACGTAAGGCAGTACTATGTGCCAGTCAGCCAACATTCATTGAGAAAATAGAATTGCAAGGTAACTAAGCCAAATCTTATTTTATTCAGATTTAACAAAAATAACGTAAAGTAGTTCAATAATGATGCTTATATATATGTATACTATATGTGTGTGTAAATTTGTATTGGTCGTTGGTATCCAAATTTTTTATACAGTGAACTTTAATTGTGACGAAATTTGATGTAACTTAGCGTCTTAGTTGTTGCGTTATTGACAAAGACAACCGTTTGTTTCTCACTTCATCCTCTCTAAACCTTTGTTCACAAGCACTGTATTTGTTACTTCCTCGGGCGTTTCACCTCAGTTTTCAACGTCTTTATTTTTTTTTATATTTGTAACAGATATTTTTTTCTTATTTTAGACATAAATTGTGATTAAATCTTCCTCTTAGGAAACTTTTGTATCTCTCATAGTTTTTGCGCAATGAATCGTAAACGTCAAAATTTGCACTTTACGGTTTTAAGTACGCCACTAAAACCAACTGACATACCAAACCGACATACCAAACCGACAAAATTCACAGTGTATAACAATGTTGTAGGCCATGATTTGACACATATAAAAACAAAAAAATAAACTATTTTTGTATTTAATAAAAAATGCTGAATTTTGAAATGAAAATTTTAAAAAATCAACAATTTTTTTAGAAATACAATAAATATATTTTTTGGTGTTTATATATGTTAAATCATAGCCTACAACATTGTTATATAGTGAGAATTTTTTCAGTTTGGTATGTCAGTTGGTTTTAGTAGCGTACTTAAAACAAAACCGTAAAGTCCAAATTTTGACGTTTACGACTCGTGCAAAAACTATGAGAGATACAAAAATGTTCCTAAGAGGGAGATTTAATCACAATTTATGTATAAAATAAAAAAAAATATACAAATATTAAAATAATAAGACGTTGAAAACTGAGGTGAACCGCGCCCTTAAGTCATGCTGTCAGAACACTAATTAAGCGAAAATTAAGTAGGTATTTCCCTTGTAGTGGGAAGTGTGTCGTAGGAAAAGTCTCTGAGATCGTTGCTGATTTCAACTGTGTAGCGGTAAGTGTACGGCCACTTTTGTGTTCGCGGAGAATGATAAAAAATATTAACCTACAACGTCATGCATTTTTATGACTGGCTGACCTATAGCAGCAATTGTGTGCATTTTTCTGGTAAACGGTGAATTTCAGGCGCTTGCAACAAGAGTACCTGTTTTTGTTCTTTACGGCGTGCTTCTCGAACAGACAACATGAAATAATACCTAACGGCAAAGTAATTTTATGCAATACGAGAGTGGCCACCGCTGTTATTTTCATGAAAGGGAGGTTTGAAGGTTAAATTATTTACAAGTTAAGTATCTCCCTATTAACATCACCTACAAAATTGTAATTTAACTTGATATTTTCACTCAAGGGCTCACTGGTCCTGAAAGTGTCTCGCATAGTTGTATGCTCTCTTTTCTGGAGGAATCGCCTGCCGGAGTTAGGCTATTAAGAGTGAGTAATAGTCACCATTTTGAATGTTTGTATTTTAAGTCATTACTTTTCTCCTGGGTAAATAACCTAACTCAGGAATAGAATATGTACTGATAGAATTTTAGACACGTTACTATTGTTACAGATCGAATGGCGTTAGAAAATTCTTATTACTTTCTTAACTGCAATTCTATCTATAACAACAGTAACAGAAATTAAATATTTATGGTGTCTACCTATGTGTGTTCTATTCTGCAGTTAAGTTTAAGTTCCATGAATGTAGCCAGAAGAAAAGTAATGACACAAAATACAAAAATTCAACATGGTGACTATCACTCTCTTAATTTTACATGCTGTATAATTATTAGGTTGCTCGGGCCTCTGTGTATCGCGTGTGAGCAGCATGCTCGCCAGTTTGTACGCTGTCCTAAGCGACGTACGAGCGCTCTACGAACCGCACGCGACGATCCGAAGGAAGTCTGTTTTTTTCGACGAACATAGAGGGCTTCGCAGCGCTAGTCTGGACGCGCTCGCTGCAGGTTCGTGTGTTTAGACAGTGCTCGCGAACCTGAACCTTCAGTAGACTATCATCCGCTCGTTGTAGGCTCTTTGTTGGTTCGGCTGTCCAGTGGATCGCTGGAGGTTCGTTGAAACTAAGTTTACATTGCGAGCAGCTCACGAGCTATTCGCGAACCGCTCTGTCCGCCAGTGTGTACGCACCCTAAGGATTCGCATTTTCTACGTACATTTTCTTGAACACGTTTCACTGGAAGGTGTTGCGACAAGGCAAACTATTTTTCATTGAGACCTCTTGCTACAATGTCATATCATAACCATAAAATGCAATGGTAAACAATTACGTGCCAAATAAAGACTTGACAAGCCCAATTGTCTACTGATAGTGAAAGGTATTAGAAACCATTTTTTTTTTTCACATGTTGCAGATCTTTATTACTAATCCGCATCCGGAAATTCATTTTTTAGTTCTCCTTTTGGTTATTCCAACAAATATTTTTCAGTGTTGGTTTTTCCATCTCGAATTTCTCTCTGGGATTGCTCCAGACATAAACTTTATAACTTTTTTTTTTTTTTTAGGAATAATCTCGTAAAGTTTGTAACATACAATCTTGAATATCCGTTATATTAATTTCAGAATGTCGGAAACTTTTGCGTGCGCTCGCGCGACGTAACAACTCGCCTAAGTTTCATCACAATTGGACGAATGGCTTAGAAACGCTACCATGTTGTACCCCATTCACCGTTTGGCACCCTTGTATAATTTTTGTCCAAAATCTTCGCGGGCGCATGCACAACTCACCAAAGTTTCGCCGGGGATCCTCTCATGAAAAAATTTAGTTTTTAATGTGCAAAATGGTGCTATTTAATACATTTCCTAAACATAAAAATTTGTAATATTTTAATAGATAAACTATGCATTAAAGGTCAAATAGGGGGCCGGGGCATCTGCCCCCCTCTAAATCCGCGCCTGTATAGGCTCTATATGTAGGCTATGTATAGGTTCTATATATATATATATATATATATATATATATATATATATATATGCTCTATGTATATATAGACAGAGAAGTTAGGTGCCCGGGGGGGGGGGAGATATGTTGAGGTATCTCCTATCCACTGTTAATAACAACATAGTAGAGTAGTTAATTGAAAATCGGCCCACGGTAACGCTTCAATAGAAAAAGAATTGCATCCCTCGACCATGTGCTTATAGTTAATTTTTTCAACTTTTCCTTAGTCTTTTATTTGCTTCCTTTCGTTATGTATGTTGTCGATTGCAGATCTTTTCTTGCACATTACCAATTCCACTTACCTACAGTCTGTTTCAAGACTATGCGGAATACTACCGAGAATTCCCCAAACGCTTCGTTACGTTTATGTTAATATTGAAATTGACAGTATTTCACCAACACAAAAAAGTACGCTGGCATTCTAAGGTTTCCCCCATGAAAAAATCTGACACTTAACGTCTTGGTACTTGTTTTTTGGTACTGTAGCTGTACCCTTGATTCAGACATTCAACCTTGGTGGTGGACGTTTGGTTTAATTTTAGTTTGCCCTTCCCACGCTAACGACCTGTCTCGTTGGCTGACCCTGCCTGGAGTATGTATTAGTCACAGTTTGTCGTGATTATTTTTGTCTATCGTTTCGCACTAACTGACGGAATTCCTTTTGTGGAATAATCTAAGTAATTTATTTTTCTTGGTTTTTTTGGTGTCTGGGTGCTAGTTGGTGTTGATTTATTTTCCTATTTATTGTAACTCACTAACTGAATTCCTTGCGAAATTGTATATCTTTGCCTGCGTTTGCCAGTTTCAATCAAAGTCTGTTCACTTGTATGTGTATATTCTCTGGTTTTCTGTGAGAAACCATGATTTGATGCAATGATGTATGTCCAGAATACTTATATTTGTAACTTGCCCCCATTGCAAGACTCGTTTATAAATTACTTAAGTACATTCGTCTGGCATCTGGCTTGGTACCTATTTAATAATCTATCCCGTTTACAGATAAGCGTGGTTTGCAATAAAAATACCGTGGAAGGAATCGAGAAATGTTGAATCGTAGCGTATAATAGTGTGTGCCAATTCATTTGTTTTATTTTCCAAGTGTAAACCTTAATCTGCGTGGATGTCTTTCGAGTTGCAGACGTACCCCAGTTCGGGACATTGTGGGAGCGGAAGTGCGAGGCACGTGATACGTGAAAGCGGCATTCTTGGTAACATTATCGCCATCCGGCCGCTAGGCACGCACGCGCCCACCCATGGCTGCTAAGCGCGTCACGCCTGTGTGACGCAATTCTGACATAGTGTCCTGCTCAATTCCTTTACTACTGTTCAGCCTTACTAACTTAACTGTACCGCCGTGCATCTGTTGGCTATGGAAAATTGGCGCGATAGAAGGAAGGAAGGGTGGTGGATGTTTAGTCCGGTGACTTTCAATTGTCTTATTACAATAATTTCTGGAATTTGTTTTTATCCAGCATTGAAGGAACTCTTAAATGCCCCTCTCTTGGACATTCGCAGCATGCGGTAGAGAGATTTTTGTTTCCAAACTCCCGTAAGACCTATTGGACATGGCCCATAAGCTGACCAGCGTTATACAATAAGAATTTTTTTCATTTTTAACTATTAAGTTAAACGTGTTTACAATGCGTTTATCTGCGAAAAGAAGACATACTTTAAACCATGTCTTTATCGTTTCAAAAATACTGCCCGTTTATTAAACATTATTGCCAGCTCGTGTGGTAAAAATGGCTTTCTGAAATAGCTGTAGCTGGAAAAATACCAGCCGTAATCGTTAAACAAAATAAGAGACCTGCGTTGGACTTTTAATGCATACTTTTCACAAATAAAATAGGGTCACCTCTTAGAGACCCATTGAAAAAAAACTTTCTACGCAAACACTGCCCGCTAGTACCGTGCGCTTACAGGCGAGGCTGCGTGTAATGCAAGTATTGGCGTCGACTGACCTCCTCCTCCGTTTCCGTGTCTCTAACCGGGGGGGGGGGGGATAATTTCAAAATTACTTTTAATATTACGTGGCATTATTATTTTCGTAACTGCACGTCGATTGTTTATGGAATACAGTGGTGCGTTGTGTTTCGCAAATTCCGTTATATTGGCGACTGCAATGTGAGGGAATTGGGTTGGTCAACTCGCCTTCCGAGGATGATCGGCAGGAACAAGCTTTGTGAAACCAAGCACTTGCTTGCGACTGAAACTGGATTCGGATCTCGTAGATAGCTTAGTACGCTATATCCCGCGTAGGATTTGGGGCCGCGAGGGAAAGCCATCCCGTGACGTTTGAATAGCACGCTCCATAATAGATTTTCCGCCTTTAATCGTCGTGTAAATAGCCCCTATAGTACAAAGGATATCTTTAACCAATAGCGTCAAATATATACGATTAAGGATTTTTAACGTATTTTAAAATATTGAACGAGTGATAATAGTTTCATTTTCATAAACATCTCCTCATAGTAACAATTTACAGTTCACAACAATTGTTCAAAGTGGTCACTGTATCCATGAAAACGCGGGCGTAGGAAATTTTGTCGCCTGTGATCGGTTGCACGGAACAGGCAAAATACCAATGCCTCTACAGATTATTTTGTTTATTTCTCTATGAATACTATGCTCAAAGTCCTTCATGAGTGTAGTGGTGACGCTTCATTTTGCAAATTCGTATCCTGTATAACATTTTGGGAGGAAATGGACATGTTAGTGTTAACTGCGTTTAGCTTTGCTAATTCCTTCAGATGTTAAGTAAACCTGTTCACAACATTCGAAATCTAGTAAAATGATAAAGCAAATTAATTTTAATAACTCCTGAAATGTTAGTAAAAAAAATCAGCTACGCGCATAATTCGCATTATTTCAGAACATACTGGTAATACATCAAAATATTATCATGTGTGAAGGAAAGTCGTATTAAGCATTTTTTCTTCTACAAGTAGTATTTCAACATTCTGACAGTGTTTATTCGTTTTGGTTTCTAAAAATTCTGGAATGCTTGAAATGTGGCATCCCATGTAATTTCCATACGGGACCCTAAGATACGGGAAATGTACAAAACAGGACGGTTGGCAACCATAGTTACGTTTTATTTCGTGCTAGCAGCATGGCGATAGTTTGTTTAGAACCTCTGAATGTAAAAAAAAAATCAATTTCACCGTACTTTCGCTTCAGTAAATATTGAGTCGTTTTCGTAGCAGTAGGAATACTATAGTGAATTGCTTACTTCTGACGGTACAACGTCATATCAATGATGCATATTGATTTCTTTAGAGTAAACGCAGACAACGTATCCTATAGTTTTATGTCTTTCGTAAATACTATTTTGATTTAAAGCTCCTGAAGAAAGAAAAACAAATTAACGGGTTTGCTTTTTTCTCGTAACAGCATGAAGCATATGTTTATTTATTTATTCATTCATGTATTTGTTTCTTTATGTTTTATTGTAGTATTTGAGATCTCGTTGAAGGGACGCAGCGACGTGTTTGATGTTTGCGTGGGTCGCGGTTATTATTCCGTGGTGTGGCTTGTGGTGTTTACCAGCCTGGCAGGAAGATGTATGGAAGGGACAAGAGGTTGAGCCAATGTGCTTTCTTGTTTAACTTCAGCAGCTGTTACCGGTCTAAGCACCTGGCAGGCCGGTGCGCCACTCGTTTCGTTCGCTACCTGAGATCTACCATGTCGGAAATGCTTCCTTTTCCCGTACGTGGTCCAGGCCAGGCCATGATCTTTCATTTATTTCAAACAATTGAAAATAACTCGAATATTTATTTACCAAATGTTTTGAAAAAAATTTGAGCCTGTGTACAGTCTTACGATACACTATGGCAAATAGCCTTTTTTTTTTTAATGTACTGTTTGGTAGCAAAAAAAATATTTTGCTTCATTTTGGCATATTTTGACAACAACATGAGATATTTCAGGGGTAAAAATCTAAAAATCAGTTTGGTGTGTCAAAAATTCATTCTGGCATTTTTAACACTTATATATCATGGTTTGTATTTGAATTTTTCTGTTGCAATACACCAAACAAATTTTTAGATTTTTGCCCCTGAAATATCACATTTAGTTGTCAAAGCAAGCCAAAATGAAGCAAAATAATTTTTTGCTAGCAAACAGTACACTATTACAAAAAAATGCTGTAGCAGAATTGTGTAACGTATGACTGTACACAGTCTCAAATTTTTTCAAAGCATTTGGTTAAAAAATTTTTAGGAGTTATTTGAAATTGTTTGAAATAAATGAAAGATCATTGCCTTAAGGGCGCGATCTACCGCAATTTTCATCACCATTTTTTTTTATTATTTGTACCATATATTTTTTTCTTATTTTAGACGCAAAATGTGATTAAATTTGGCACTTAAGAAAATCTCCCATAGTTTTCGCCAAATGGCTTGTTAGTCATATTTTGCATGTTTCCGTTTTAAGGACTACATTAAAACCAACTGATACACCAAACTCAAAACAGTCACAATGGATAAAGACATTGCAGGCTACAGTGTCATGTTCATAAAAATAAAGAATAAAAATTTTGTATTAAAAAATATATTGAAAAATGAAAATTTTTATTTTCAGTTTCAGCATTTTTTAAAAATACAAATAATTTTTATTCTTTATTTTTATTCACATGACACTGTAGCCTGCAGTGTCTTTATCCACTGTGATTTTTTTGAGTTTGGCATATCAGTTGGTTTTAGTGTAGTCGTTAAAACGGAAACATGCAAAATATGACTTTAACAAACCATTACGCGAAAACTATGAGAGATAAAAAAATTTCATTAGCGCCAAAGTTAGTCACATTTTGTGTCTAAAATAAGAATAAAATATCTGGTACAAGTAAAAAAAAAAAAAAAAAATGGCGATGAAAATTGCGGTAGCCGCCACGACTACTGTTGCGCATTTGTCGCTAGCTATCTTCTCTGACCGGAACAATGGCTTTGCCGTTATAGTTATATCAGCTATAATGTATTGACAGATGTATATGTCTGCTAGGCAGGCGTATTTATGTAACATATGGCTTTTTAATTTACTTACGTTGTTGGTTTCTGTTCGTCTTATGGCTGTCACGACTGTGTTGGCCCGCTGTTACCGAGAATAGCCATATTGAATTTTATTATTTTTCTCTTTTTTGGTATTCTAAGAAGGAAAATGTTAAATATGCGATTATACCTCATGTTCTATTTACATTTCCCTACAGTACAGACCTTGCGAATTAGCTGTTAACTTTTAATAACGCCGCAATGCGTATGGCAAAATTTGTTTATATTTATAATTTGCCCGACATATTGCGACCTAACTATACATTACTAACTCTGTTGCCGTGCTTGTACTATAGCTCAAAGGAGATTGAATTTGCGATATAGTCGCCGATTTAACATATTTCTTCTCAGAATTCCAAAAAAGCGAAAAATAATGAAATTCAATATGGCGACTGAAACTGAGCCATAAAAGCCCTGTACAGCTGGTATTTGAACACTGTTGCACTGTGTTAGGAGAGAGTGTTTTTTTATGAAATACTACTGAACGTGTGTTCGATATCTTTATCTAAGAAAATAAAACACATTTCAAACTATGCTTCTCTGTTTTTGTTTTGTAGATATTAGGCTAAGGAACGTGGTTTTGGTTTTCCACAAAATAGCTACAAACGTCTTTTTCAGTCTGCTGCCACGTAAAAAATACCAACCGAAATCGTAAAACAAAAATCGAGAAACACGTGCTGGATTTTACTATGCACTTTTGGTAGATAAAGTATGATCACCGCTTGAAGTCCCATAGCAAAATGCCGACGACCAAACAACTGCACGCCTTTTCGTGCCCAGCGCATAAAGGCGATACGGGTGTTGAAGCACGAGCCAGTCTAGACCTAATCGCCTGCCAGTTTTCGTATTTCAAAACTGTTCAGCGTGAGTGAATGATGTGTGCTTAGAAATAACATTTGAATAACTTTTAACACTGTTGTATTCGTTTCAGGTTCTCCGCTAATCGTGCAAATATACTTAAGGCCTCGCTGTTTAAGTTTTGAAGTTGTTTCGAAAAAAAATCAACGCGAATTAATACATTTATCAAAAATTCGTTCTTACAGTTCTAACATTTTTAAAGCGTTGACCACGTTATTTTATTTATGGGAAGCATAGTTCAAAGTCTAACGCTCGTTTATATAGTTGTTTTTTTTTTAATACGATTGTTAATTTTTCAGATACGATAGTCCGTGAAAGCCATTTTTGGCAGTTTTGAGGGGGCAGAAAATAACGTTTCTAATAAACGTGTCGAATTTTTAAAATTATAGCGACATAGTTTGAAGTATGTGTTTCTTTTCGTAGATATACAGATATAATGTGCGTTAAATAGTTTCGTCAAAAATATAATAATCGTAACTTGCTGTAATGCATTTGAAGGGCAGGGTAAGGATGCCCCTTAAAAGGCGGCCACCTACCTCACGCTTCAAATGCGTCGCAGCGTGTTCGTAAACAGTTTTTTTTTTAAAACGATACCATTCCATGTGTGCCCATTGTGCCAACGTACGAAAAGAAAACACACTTCAGACAAGGTCGGAACCTCATTGTTAAGACTCTATACTCATTAGAAATACTGTTTATAAGCCCTCCAACATGGCTAAAAACGACTTTTTCAGACTTCCGTACTTCAGTATGTACTAACCGGATGTACAGTATTTGAAACTCAGGTTGCGACGTGCACTGAAATTTGCTACAGAATTTCCACCAATAAAATTATATTATCACCGCTTTAAGTCCAATAGTAAAAACCGTTCGGCGGGAAGCTTGCACGTTATTTTAGCGCTAGGCTCGTTGAGGCGATGCGGCATTTGTTGCGCACTTCAATGTCGCCCTTATGTCTCCGTCGTTTCTGAGCCTCTGACGCCCAGGTAGGCAGCGCCCTTATGAACTTCTTAGTGTAGAATATTAAAAGATATGGGTGGCCAGCGCATCATTATCTTTGATATTACCCGATTCAATTATTGTCACCATTAAATACCTCATAGAGGCGAGTTGTCGGCGAGAAGACTCAACGCCATTGCAGTGATATGCGTCTAGAGGTTAGAATGGGCGAGATGTGCGTGCCTGTGTCGCAGTTAGCGCTTCTAGGTCTTATACGTCTACCTTCCACCTAGGCGGGCATTTTAAGTGGATTGGTGCATGCTGTGAATTTTATTTTTAAAGTTGCCATGCACCACATATTATATTAATGAACACATTTTAAGTTGCATAGTTTGTATTTTACATTATTAGACTTTTTTTTAAATTAAGCTCCGCAGAACATATTTTGTACGGAATAAAATTGATGTGGTTCTAGCTTATGGCAATGAGGAGTTGAATATTAGTTAAGTCTTAAGATGTATGGAGTAAAACTTTTAATGTTTTTACCTTGGAGATTGTAAAATAAATAAATTTTTTTCTGCCAAAACAATGAAATTTCGTTACAAAATGTAGTTTCACTCAAGGCATTTTTAACTCATAGGTAAAATTTGTGTAGCAAGTAGGCCTACTTTAAAACGTTAAGTAAAGCTTTCACTTTGTTATCTCCCTAATTTGATTATGGTAAGACATTGAACTCATGTTCTGAAGTATAAATTCTGAAAGTGGGTGTGAAACTTTTAAAATTTACACAGATGCCTCGAGAATGCTGTTGCCGCTTCCAATTTTGTCGTCAGGACCAGGAACTTCTAGCTCGTTACCAAGTGACCACGCTACCAGGCGCCAGTGCAGACTAACCATTTTTCTGTTTTCCATTCACAAATGTTTTAAACATTCTGTTACCGAATGCAACTTGTAACACAGGAAACATATTTATACACAGCCAAAATTTTTCAAAAGAAAAAAATGTTAACTAAAAATCAGTGGTTACAGTTACTTTCACGTAGTCATTTTAGTGCGTATTTTTAATTTACTACCGTATGATTGTTTGAGGGCTTTTTTTTTAATAGCTCTTCAACCAGGCGCAAATTTAGCGCTGCGCCCAATATAGCGTCATTGGTAAATATTAAGATTCACTACTCATCGTGTACCGGTCAAATGATTGATTTTAGACTTTTAGTTTATTAATGAAAAATGTTTTTAGTGATGTTCTATGTATTCCTATGTAAAATTTGTTTTGTTAGGTTACGTTTTTTTAGGATAGGTTGTTAGGTTATGTTAGGTTTGTTTAAGTTTGTTTGGATTAGTTAAAGTTATTTTTGATTAGTTAAAGTTAGTTAAGTCAGTTTGTTAGTTTAAGGCGGTTTAAGTTAGTTTAGGTCGGTAGGTCGGTTTACGTCAATTTAAGTTAGTTTAAGTTAATTTAGGTTAGTTTAAGTTAGGTTCATTTAGATTAGGTTAGTTTATGTTAAGTACCGTAACTTTACCTAACCTAATGTTAGGTTAGGTCAGATTCTGTCACCTAATTTAACATAACCTAGCAAAAACATTTTTTATGTAGGACTACTTAGAACGTCACAAGAAACATTTTCCATTAATCTATAATCAGTATTTGAACCGGTACATGATGAGTAGTGATTCCTAATATTTACCACGTTGTTTGGTCGGGGTCCGGCGAATTGTTTCCACCTTGTGAGTAGTTCATACAGAAAGTGTTTTATTGCAGTAATCAAATGTATAAGGAACATTCTTGTAGAGAGCCCGTTGTGCGTTAGATGGACAGTTGGTGGTGTAATACAGCAATTCCTTGTGACAGTGCGTTGTTGGGACTAGTTTGGCTAATAAGCGGTTCCTGCATTACAGGTGTAGATAATAACTGTGTAATTTGTAGTGGTTTCAGTCTGATTATCGTGCTGTGATGTTGTAGCTTTTATTGTGGTGGTGGCCTCTTTCAACAGCGAAAAACAGTTCGAATGTAATGGAAACTTGATTCGTTTGTCTGACATTGTAACAAATATATAACTCTTGATATTAAGTTAATTTTAAAATGATACGTTTGTTGTCGAGAACCTGGCCTAGACCATCGTAGCAGCTCTTAAAAAAGTTATTTTGACGAGAATGAAGAACACTTTTAAACATTGGTAATGCTGCAAAAAATGAAGTTTCATACTTCGTTATTTACATACAAAGCAATGCTTGTTGTTTATATTTTTTAAAAATATTTAGTATTTTGTTAACGTTGGTAGCTGCAGATCTCAAAAAATCCAATATGCTAAATTTTTTTATCGGTATGTACATAGAGTTCATAGTTCTTGTATAGTCTGTTTTCTAGGAATTGAAAATAAAATGAATATAAATATGTATACGATGCTAGTATTGTGTGCATAATCACATACAACTAGTTGTTCGTTACAATTATTGGTGGACGAGAGTTTAGTTTGGCATATTTTGCCGTAAGTGTAACATTGAAAATCTCTGCGTCATGTACTTTCTGAGAGGTTACACAGAAGAGCGGCTTGTTACGTCTTGATAATGACCTTGTCAGTGCAGTGTTCTATGTTTGTGTAACAAACACTAGTTTTCCTTCTTCAAACTCTCGGCTTATACCTATACACACAGACAAGTTCGCAGAAATCCCGCACGTCACTCAAGCTCGGGGTTCAGAGTAATGCTGTTGCTGTGTATACGTCCGGCAGTTCTTGGAGTTGTTAACATTCTCCTTAGCTGTAAATGCTCGTAAGCGTTTCAAGCATACGTCCAGGGAATTATTTGTTGGTAATTTCCACCCACCATTATTGCCAACCCTGCCGTTGCTAGTAGTGAAGAACATGTTTTTTGTAGTTTCGCATTCATCAAACTTTAAACATGTTATATCAAAATTAGTTTCTTATGAACTAAACGATGTTGAACTAACCTTGCCGGCGAATAATTGTTTTATTGAATTTACCGTGATTAGCTTTGACTTACACTAAACCGGAACCTTAGAATGATAGTTTGTGGTACATAAGTATATGCAAATTGTTTGTGATATTTCGGCCATAACTGTTCTATGTATTTACTGTGCGTGATTTTTCTCCAGTCGTGCCGTTAGTGCGGTGGCTTTTGCCATATCTCAGTACTTTGGCATTCAACCAGCGACTTTGTAGGAAATAATTTCCTGTTTCTTGTGGAATGACACGCAGCCTACGAGACGTGATCCGTGCGCGTACCACATAATCATTAGAAAACTGGCATATTAATTTTCTCACTTACAACACGTTTCTCCGTTCTTCTGGTCATTCTTGCATTTCGCTAGCAGAAAAAAAAAATTCCTTTGTGTTCGTCATATTAGACAAGAAATCGTGTCACCGAGAAACCGCACTATAATGACGAACGTGTTGTGTGTGATGTGTCGTGTTTCTGGGGCAAGATTATTTTTCATCAGATTCATGCCCTCGGGCATGGTAAGTGTACCAGAACTGTTCTCTGTTCATTCTAAGTTGAGTTCTGAAGTAAACAAATAACGTAATATCATTGTACTTTTCTAGATTCTGATTGGCTCAATTTATGCAGCTTACTATTTCCAACCGACAAAACTGTGTACAGTCGGTATCATAGGAGACAACAACGCCCCGTGTATTACATCAATATTGCGTGAAAATTTCGTACGTGTTATCGACATACGAAAACAAAAATAACATAAAAACTTGATAAAAATAAACACCATGTGCAATGTCAGTATATTTCAAAATTTAATTGTAATTATCAAGCCATGACTAACGATCGTATTCAAATATTCTGGTACTAACGTAACGAAAATTTGGTACCACATGCAGAACAGTTGTCAACAAATTGAGTGATTAAACTTTACTATAAAGTCCTCCTGGATTATTTTGTACTTCGTTTTGGAAAAATTACATTTTATGAATCACCAAACAATCTGTAAATAATTCACGATATGTATTTTTTTTATAAAGAATGTTTTGCGACATTTTTATTCTTGCCTTATAAATATTACCGCAGTTTCTTTAGTAATGAAGACCTATATCCACGTTTCAAAAACCATGCAAGACATTTTCACTAGGACATTTTCACTGTTAACGTCCAGCGTCACGTAACCTAATCCGCAAGCGTTGTAAACATAAACCGACGCGAGAATGATGTAGGGTTGTTGGTACCGTACTTCCGTTCAAGAAGGGAGAACAGTTTTATTTGGTTGCCGATACTATCTGGATTGTTTCTACAACAATCTCTTTTGTAGAAGTGCGATATGTGTTATATAAAATGCAAATATAACGTTCGTTTATTTTACAGAACATATTGTTACTTCTACAGAATAGATTGTTGGCACAATCCAGATAGTGTGGACAACCAAATTGGACTGTTTTGTCCAGGGATGGATCCAAGGGGAGGGTCGGTAGGGGCAATTGTCCCTCTTAACCCTTAAAAAATACAGATATGTAGACTACAGTGTAAATATTGTGAAAGTGAACTTAGTGATGGTCAATTTTGGAATTACATTACTTTATTTATAGGGAAAATGTAGACGATTTCGCGATAGAACTCGCCGTCTTTCTCTATCTCTCTCGTTAAAAATTGCAATTATTTTTTTATTTGCCCCGTCTAAATCTCATTGCTGGATGCGTATCGGCTTATATATATATATATATATGGTGCCTACAACGATACTCTTTAGTGTGCTTAGATTTGGCATTGTTCCATGTATAGGTACGTTGACATTTTAAACAAGCAGTTTCAACTGTTATGTGCAATACCATCGTAAAAATGGCAGTCTATAACAGCCTTGGCTAATATTGATGAAAAAGTAGATCTTTTTAACAACTATGTACATAGATTGCATGATGAGTTCGCTCCTCTAGTTACTAAACGTGTCACACGTCCTCCTGCCCCATGGTTAACCCAGGATATTCGATCAATCATGGCACAACGTGACTTTGCGTTTAGAGAATATAAAATCGCAAGGAAATCAAAAAATTTTCTTCCCGAAGAATTATTTCAGAAATATAAGACACTCCGCAACAAATGTACACAACTAATTAGGAACAGTAAAATTAAACACTATAGCAAACTTGACAAGAAATTGCCTGTAGGTGCCATGTGGAAAAATTTACGCGCAATGGGGACTATTCCATCAAAATCATTTCACGTAAATGATACTTTTACACCTGACGAGTTAAACTGTCATTTCGCTGAGCAACAGTGTAAACTCAAAAATAATGCTTCTAAAACTAACCTAGTAAATCGAATAAACAAAAGTCGACGTGACAGTGTAGATATTGAAAACAAGTTATTTTTCAGGCAGGTATCATTCATTGAAGTGTATAAAGTTATAAAGCGCATAAAATCC
Organism: Medauroidea extradentata; assembly: GCA_003012365.1. Taxonomy (NCBI): domain Eukaryota; kingdom Metazoa; phylum Arthropoda; class Insecta; order Phasmatodea; family Phasmatidae; genus Medauroidea; species Medauroidea extradentata. The sequence goes on along the minus strand of PNEQ01028867.1, from coordinate 44,125 downwards.
TGTGCAGAGGGCAACGACGGAATAACTATAAAATTTATTAATTTAATCTTGCCTGTAATTTTACCTTCACTTGTCCATATTTTCAATGCCTCGCTAACCTTGTGCACTTTTCCGGCAAGTTGGAAGAAGGCTTTTGTGCGTCCTCTTCCTAAAATACCTTATCCAAACAATTTGAGCGAATATAGGCCGATAAGTATACTGCCATGTTTGTCTAAAGCACTAGAATACATTGTGCATGAGCAAATTTTTTCTCACGTCAATAAACACAACTTGCTTGACAAACTACAGGCCGGTTTCAGGTATCAGCACAGTACTTGTACTGCACTTCTTAACGTTACAGAAGACATAGGCGTTCTATGGACTCCAGACAACTTACTCTCCTGACATTAATTGACTTCAGTAAAGCTTTTGACTCTGTTGACCACGATACACTCGTTGCTAATTTAAGACATTATTTCAATTTTTCTCTAAGTTCATGTGAATGGATAAAGTCTTATCTAGGTGACAGGCACCAGTGTGTAATTGTAAACAGCATGAAATCTCGGTGGCAAGCAGTTTTCAAAGGCGTACCTCAAGGATCAGTTTTGGGTCCTTTGCTATTTTCTTTATTTATAAATGATCTCCCAAAATGTCTTTCATACTGCAGCTATCAAATTTATGCGGACGATCTGCAAATTTACATATCATCGGCCCAAAATCAAATAATTACTTCTTTTCAAAAAACAAATTTGGATCTTGATGCAGTACGGAAATGGTCAGAAGCGAATGGTATTGAGATTAACCCACAAAAAACTCAGTGTATAGTTATTGGTTCCCCATCTCTAGTTACAGCTGTTAAAAAACTTCCTTTACCTGCCATTATACTTAAAGGGACAGTTATTAATATTAGTAATAGTGTAAAAAACCTAGGTGTAATAATTGATGAAAATCTATCATGGGCTGCTCACACTTCTTACGTTTGCAGTAAGGTATATAGAACGCTTCATTCTATTAAGCGATTTGCGAATATTTTACCGGAACGAATCAAGACGCTGCTGATGCAGTCACTTGTACTTCCCATTATTGATTATTGTGACGTAGTATACGGCGACCTTGCAGACCATTTAAATACGCGGTTGCAAAGACTACAGAACTCGTGTGTACGTTTTATTTTTAAACTTAGCTCCAGAGATCATCTTAGTGAGTCGTATAACAAACTATGTTGGTTAAAATTGCGCGACAGAAGGAAAGTACATACACTACTGCTCGTGAACAGAGTTCTGCGAGAAAACACTCCTGAATATTTACGAAATCGCCTGAATTATCTCTCTTTCGCTCATGACTTATCCACTCGATCAAAATCAGATAGTAAGCTTTTAATTCCAATACACAAAACTAATTATTTTTCCAATTCCTTCAGTGTTTCTGCAGCTAGGAGCTGGAATGAGCTGGACCAAAACATTCGTAGCATTGGCTCTTACTCTCTGTTTAAAAAGAAGTTGATGCAGGGCTCGCTACTGCATAGCCGGGATCTGGAAAGGAAAACACTGTGAATGTGTGATCGAATGAATGTGTGTGTGAATTGAACATGTTCTTATATTGTCTTCTATTTTTCTTGTATAATTTTTATGTAATGTGAATATTTTTTTCCCCATTTAATGTTAAACTATCACAATTGGATTAACGTATTCTTGGCAATTTTTCTGTTCCATTGGGTATCAAATGTGTCTATTGTGTTTGAGGTCTCTTGTGCCTGGCACCTAAGTAGGGTTTAATCTATTTCTACTGAAAACGTGGGCTAAATGTAATCTTATTAATTTTGTTTATATTAGGCCTATATGTTGTATTAATTAAGGGGTCTTGCAGGGTTTTGTTTTCTTTTCTCTGCCAACTACTTGTTTTTTTTTTCACTATAGAAAGTTTTCCTGCAATTACTTATAATGCCTTTTGCTTTCAACTCAGTGGTTTTGAGTGCTGGGTCGCATTGTATTGACGAATCATGTGAGTTTTTAAATTGCCCACTTTAAAAAAAAATTCCCCTACATATATTTTAGTACATACTGTTAAATTTGTAATTTCAGAATTATTAGCTATGTACAGTGTTTGTAGTAGATAGTTGAATGGTTCAGTGTAAGAGAAGGCAAGTATGTCTTAACTGCGCCAAATAAAGACGATATTATTATTATTATTATTATTATTATTATTATTATTATTATTATTATTATTATTATTATAATAAAAATAACAGCATTCTGACGGAAAGTTCTAAAATGTAAATTTTAGATTTTCGTGTAGCTTATATCAGAACTTACTATCACTGCAATCTGAGAACACAGTACGAAGATCATGTGTAAGTTACGACAAACTTTGTCGGAATACTAAACAAGTTTCCGATTGGGAAGACTTTCGCGCAATATAAAATGATTCAGGTTATTCAAGTCTACCATAGTTTGTATCAAGTCTGCAGAACTCATCAGATCCTTTGAATGTCACACGAGTGAGAGTTTAAATAGCTATTCCGTTTTCCACAATCGAATAACTACTGTAACTACTCAATTTTCCCACAGTAAAGTGTGTGAATTTTGGATATGGTATAGTAAATTTTGTGCTCTTTAAGTTTTGCCTATACAAGTTTTGCCGTGGGACGCACCCTTTTCAACTTATTAATTTTTTCCATATTTTTCCGGGACAAAATCCGGGGGGAAAAAAGTAAAAACCGGAGGGTGGATTTTGGATATGTTGTTATACGGATTTTTCTGCGAATTTTTATGTAAAAAACCTTTTCTTGCAATTTGTCCAGAAATCGACTTTTTTTTTTTTTTTTTTTTTTTTTTTTTTTTTTTTTTTTTTTTTTTTTTTTTTTTTTTTTTTTTTTTTTTTTTTTTTTTTTTTTTTTTTTTTTTTTTAATATCTTTCCTGGGCTAGTTATCATTGGTGATGGTGCATATTTGATCTTACTTCGTCCTCTTCGTCGCAATCGTAAAAGTAAAAATAGTCATCTGATTATGTGCGGTAGATAATAGCGACGTATGGTGCTCACGTGTCTTCGTTGTCCTGCGTTTTTTCTTGACGATGATATACGTAATGAGGTCGGGAGGGTGGAAACGAGGATCGCATTGAGGCTTCCTGACGTCACCAGAGAATGTGCAGAGGGGAATTCCCCCACCCCGCAGATAAGATATCTATCCCTGAGCGTGGAGGATTGGCCGCTGTTTCGCCCTCCAACTTCCAAGATGACCCGGTAATTTCCCTGCCCGTCTGGCAGGGGCTTCTAAAGGCCCGAGTAATTTCAGTCTCAATTACCACCGACCACGGCGCCGCCTGCGTCGTCCTGTCTATCGAGTGCCACTAGTCCGGCTGCGCTTTCAAGGACTCAATTTGCTGTTTTGCGTCGTGCGCGCGTTCAGTCGAAGGCCATTCCTCGTTACATCTCTAACCTGTCTGTCGCTTGTAAGCATCTGCGTTTCGTGTTTTTGCCACACTCGCGATGTTGTACCGACAACTGTATTGTACGAGTCACGTCCAGTCTTATTGTTTTGACGATCTGTCGTTGAAAATATCTTTCACGTAACTGCGTGCATGTTTACATTGCCTTTGCGCAGTCTAAATTATGTTGACATGACATTTTGAAAAGTAGTGGATCTTGACGGTGTGCCAAATGGGTTAATTTTTAACTTTGTGTGGTCGCGATGTAATTAGTTTTGTAACGTTAAAAACATTTGACTAAGACTTTCCGTAATCGTGATGTGTTTGATATTGTCATTGGGCAGCAGGGGCGGATACTTAGGGGTCATGGCATCTTCCGAAACTGCTCCAAAAATATAAGACCAAATAAATGCCAAGTGAAATATTAATAATATTACCTTATATTTTTCCTAGAGCTATAAGTATAAAATAAAATATGATCATTTGTTGCAACAATATGGAAGCAAAAGCAAAAATATATATCTAAATTATTTTATATCCGCACCAAGGTTTTCACTATGGCATTTTTTTATCCTTAAAATTATTACAAATTTATAAGGTAATTTATAGTAATTTTTTTTTAAAAGAACTCCTTTAGTAGAACAATGCCCCCTCCAGGATCAGAGCTGGGCTCGCCCCTGTTGATCATTCTCACTAATACTTAGTGATCAAATCAATAATGTGCAGATATGAGTGTAGTGATAACGTGAAAATTTTACATGCATGCCTTCAACATTGTGAAATGGGATCTCTGCTGCTTTTTCGCGAAGATTTATGTGACAGTTTAAGTTCGTAAGAACATTAATTTTTACATGTGTTAAAAAAAGAAACTGAGCACACACGACGGGAATCTTCCTTTTTGTGTGTGTGCGAGTAGTGAATTTCGAAGTTATGTTCATGTATCGCAGGTGTTGATCATTATCAATACGAATAAGGCTCTCTACAGATGACGGTGTGCTAGTGTTTAAGACGACCTCACGCTGACTTTAAGCTTTAAACATATTGATGGAATCCTTTCATTTGTTTGGCTTGTAGGAATTTCAGATTTTTGTTTTCGGCTATTCCGCAGGTCAAGTTAATTAAAGTAGTGCAAAATTCGCCCAATTGTATTATTTGCCCTACATTGGCTAGCTGTATAAAATAGGACCAGAATTTAAGGACATTGTACCCGTAAGAATTAATATTTTACAATTATGGCAAACACTGTTCAACTTTTACAAATTAAATAATGCCGTTTTCCCAAATAAAAAAAAAATGATCCCATAGTTTTATCATAATCACCTATCAAAGTCGCAAAATGGCTGTTGCGGCGTAGCCAAAATCAAAGAAAGTATTTAACTTGCAGAAACAAGATAGTTAATATTGATACTGCATTATATGGGCTACTTCAAGACACTTTTGTAAATACAAAGGAATGCAATACTGTATTTTTTTTTTAATTTACAAAATTTTGCGTAGTTTTGATTTTTGTCTACTACTGAAATTTTCGAAACTAGCTTTTGTCAAACAAGTCATAAAATGCATTGATACACTGACTTTCACTTCCTATCATTTTTAATTCATTAGTTAATTACTTTTTTATTTTGGCTACACTGCAGTGGTCATTTTGACACTCGATGAATGATATTGCAAAAAACTATGGGGAGTAACTTTTTTTATTTGGGGAAATTACATTTTATTTGATATGTTAAAGTTGAACAGGGTTTGGTCCAAATATAAAATTAATGAAATTTTACGGGTCCAACGCCATTTAAGGCACTCGCCTACTGGACGTGTGTTAGTGTGAGTGAGGCACGGCGCCAAGGGCGACGTTGACCGGCTCATCTGGCGCGGTATCACCTCTACTGTAAGACACTGAAACGGCTTGCATTGGTATCGTAGATCACTCGCCTGACTTGACATTTTCAGTGGTGACCCCATCTTTTTAATGGTGAAAAGTTTTAAGCAAAGTTCATGGCATGCTCCTAGAGTAGTTTCACATGAATCCCGTGAGTAGTTTTTCTTTTTGAAAAAAGTTGTTTTTAGCCATTTTGATGAGCTCCGAAATGATTTTTTGTAATCGACGTGATGCTTTGAAACGACTCTTCAGTATCGTTTGGAGTGTGTTTTCTTTTCGTAGACACATTGGGCATATGTAGAACACAGTTTCTTAAAAAAAAAAAAAAAATATGAACACGCTGCAACGCATTTTAAGCGCGTGGTAGGCGAGGACCTTCAGTAATCTAAGAGGGCGGCTGATGTCCCACTATAGCTATAAGCGGCCGGCGGCGCATTGATTGAGGTGGACGGTGAAGTGTAAACGGAAGTACACTAGACGGTCCGTCTCGTCCTCGTTCCAAGGCGTCGCAGGTTTCTCTTGGCACCGCAGGGATTAGCGCTGGCTGACTCGGTGGTGAAAGAGACTTAGGTGAGCGCCATTTGGGAGGGCTAACCAAATTGCGTTCTACTTTTTGGCAGACGAACTTCTGCCTTCACTGTAAACATGAGATCCACCTGATACATTATCCTTTTGTTTACAATGTATCTTCCGTGGTATCTCCACCCAGTGGAACACGAGACTTTAATGCCACGTGGTTGCTGATTTGTTATGCCACTTTGGCGCTTGAGCCGTGCTGTAGCGTGGTACGGAAAGTATTTGTCTTGTGTAACTAATGTAAATGTTTCCAATGTGCTTATCTACAAAAAAAAATGAGCTTGAAACTGTGTCCCTGTGATTTTAAAAATACCGTCCGCTAATTAAAAGCAGGATTTCCAAGCTCCTCAAAACTGCTAAAAATGACTTTTTCACGTTGATGTTGAGTAAGAAAATATCCACCGTAATCGGGAAACTAATCCATAGAAACCTGCATTGAATTTTACCTCATATTTTCCACAAATACAATAACAGGGTCATCGCTTGAAGTCCCGTTGAAAAACGGTTTCTACGAAAACACTGCGCGCTAGTTTAGTTCTTCGCTCCTAGAGGTGACGAGGTGTTTGACTGACGTGTTATATTCGACTTATCGCCATCTCCGTTTCCGTGCTCGAACGTACAAGAAATAAAGCTAGCATCCACCAACCCTTAATAGTATTAAATTTTTCCAGAAATTTTTTTTTTTTATGTTCTGAAATGAAGAAAAATCGAGGAATTGCGTTTTTCTATGCTTAGTATACATATCGGCCTCCGTGGTGTAGTCGGTTAGGCGCCAGTCTACGGTGCGAGAGGTCTTGGATTTGAATCCTGGTTCGGGCATGAATGTCGTGTTGACCCTTCACCCTACTTCACCCTCTCACATCCCTTCGTACTCCCTCCACAGTGTTGCAATGCTTCATAAATAACTTAAACTTTCAGAGAATCGCGCTAATGAAATAGCAAGCATTCGTGTTGTCTTGCACATTTTACTGTGGTGGTTTTCTTTCTTGACATTGTTTACGTTAGGAGGCACGAACATGTAACTGGTATAGTAAGGATGTTTGTTGTATCGGTGTAACAATTGGTGTGACCTACATGTTTTTCATCAAAGTTAGCGCCGTGCTGTTGATAATGTAACAAACGACAGTGAAAGGGGTAACGCAAAGTAAACTACTTATTCTCATTAAATCAAATATTTAAAAATATAATTTCTCGAGTGAACGTATCACTCCGAGGGGCACGGGTCGGTGACGCCAGCTACCAGGCAAGAGAGGAATTAACTTATGTCTACTTTTAACATGTGACTGCTGCCATCAAAGGATTTAACGCGAGGTACAGTTGCCTGTGTGCAAACAATTCGGGAGGCAGTAAGTTATGCGTAGGGCGCAAGTGTCATAGCATTAAAGCGTTGTTAGTGGCCTCGTGCCGCTATATTTAAACGGCGTGGACAAAATGTTTTTTTATACGAAATTGAGTGCGTTTTAATCTGAACGAGAGAGGGAGACGCTTTATACTTGGATTGCCTTCAGTATTTTTTAACAGTTAACTACGAATCCTTTTCAGTGTAACGAATTATAGTTTAATTTATTTCAGTGTAACTAGCGTACTTGAAAGGCCCAGAATAACACTGGTCCGAATGAATGTTCCAAGTTGTACAGCAATTTTATGGTAAATTATTTTTCTTTATTTGCATGATATGACGATTTCAATAGATTTTTGTGAACACTGTATGTAGTGGTGTGACATTCGGTCAATGAATAAGGATTTTTATGGTAATTGGTTGCAGTAATGTAGCATAATGTTATTCTGAATTATAGTAAACTCAGAATCTCGAAGTAAGTGTTAAACAAAAAAAAAAAAAAACATAGATCTGAAATTAAAATTATAGATTGACTTGAATCAATTACTTTGCTTATTTTTAAAACGTGTCGATGAAATAAGTATAAAAGCTCCTGTGTATTGGCTTACAACGGGATTTTAAATTGGCTCAACATAATGCAATATGAAATTTCAAAACAAAGATAAGGAATCCAGATAGAATTTTGTGTGTAAATGAAATAATTATTCGGCAATATATGAATAAATTAGTACTTCCTACGTATTTTCAAATCATCTGATAAAATGTTTAACGCAGTACATTTTTATTCTCTTGCTGGTAACATTACCGAGCGAGGTGGCTCAACGGTAACACGTTACACTCGCATTCGGGAAGACCCGAGTTCGATCCCAGGCTCCGGCCATCCTGATTTCTGTTTTCCATGGTTTCCTGAAGTCGCTCCAGGTGAATGCTAGGATGGTTCCTTTAGGCCTCGCTCTTTAGTTTAGCAATGGTTGCGAAAATATTTTTTTAACCCAAATTAATACATATACCAAATAATCATTCTGGCAGTTTTAACACGTATATATCATGGTTTGTGTCTGAATTTTTCTGTTGCAATACACCAAACAGATTTTTAGATTTTTGTCCCTGAAATATAACATATTTTGTTGTTAAAATAAGCCAAGATAATGCAAAATAATTTTTTGCTAGCAAACGGTAAATTATTTTTAGAAACGCTGTGGCAAAATTGTGAATCGTTTGACTATACACAGTCTCAAATTTTTTCAAAGCATTTGGGTAAAAAATATTCGAGTTATTTGCAATTGTTTGAAATGATCATGGCCTTAACAAAGGCCATAGCCGCCTCCTCTTCCAGCTCCTGTTATTGTACCGAGTTGTCGCCTGTCACCGTTTCTATGACCTGGTCGACGAGACGTGAGCCCTCTTACCTCACCTTTACGTAACATTAATAATCAAAATTATTTTGTGAAAATGAACCGCAGCGAGTGATTTGAATTAAGTTTGCAGGTGCGAGGAAACTAATATTAAAGTAGCATTGGTACATAACTTATTGTCAGTGGCCGGAAATTTTCGCGGATTCGATGAACTTCATGCTGGAATCCATTGTCCTATGCATGTTCGAGCCTCGTATATTCGTTCATTGTATGTTGTTCCACTGAGTAGCAGTTAGTTGAGTAATGGTCGGGACTCGAGTATGCACAGAACAGTGCATTCCAACACGCAGGTAATTGAATCCGCGAAATTTTCTGCCCTCTACTAAATTGTGAAAACGGTTACTAAATACGTCTGTAAATAATAAAAATCAACCGGAAAATATAAAATTATAGGCAGTTCGGAATAAAGTGAGCACTCGAAAAAGCCCTGCTAAAGATCTATTTCCAGCCAATTCGTATCTTTCCGCGTGCAACGGCTAACGACGGGAAAAGTCTAACCTCTCTGGACACGTCACTTTATGTTTGCGCGTGTAAGATAAATTGTTCAGTCGATATGTACATATATAGTTTGATAAAAAGAAGTTTATTAATTTTATAAAATCCAATTATATCGCTGTCCGTTGATTTTGTTTCAGTATTGTTGTATTTAAATACGAATAAACGCGGAACTATGTTGTGTTATTTCGTTACCAACCATACAAGCAGTAAAGTGACTATCGGTAATGTTGAATTATATGCAGTAACAGCTAGTGATATTTTTCAAAGGTTAAATATTTAGTGTTCACTTTATTCCGAACGGCCTATAACAGACAATTTATAATGTTCTGACTTTCTCATGTAAATATGTGATTATTATACAAATAACTTGACTGCGTTACTGCGTGTTGCAAACTATGGGTTGTGAAACATAAGCGATAACCTTTTTGCTACACATTCGCATGCAGTAAACCTCTCTCTTTAGTTTTGCAGTAGTTTCTAAAATATATTTTTAACTCAAATTAAAAATTAATTTTTGCAGTTTTACACTTATATCATCGTTAGTATCTGAATTGTTCTGTTGCTATACACCTAACGGAATTTTAATTTTGCCCCTGAAATATCACATATTTTGTTGTCAAAATGAGCCAAAGTGAATCAAAATAATTTTTTCAAGCAAACGATACGTTATTAAAAAAAATACTCTTGGTAAAATTGTGTATCGTATGACTGTACACAGCCTCAACATTTTCAAAGCATTTGTTTTAAACAATTTCGAGTTATTTGCAATTGTGTCAAATAAATGAAATATCGTGGCCTTAAAGCACACTGTAATTTTGTCGTGTTTTTCACAGCAAGATAAAAAGTTATTTTTTTTTTTTTTTAACGAACGTGACCTTAATATTAAATGACACTTTCGAGTCTAGTTATGACCAGATCACTAGTTAATATTATATTCATGCACGGATCAGATACTAGATAACGTAATAACGATTCGGGAAGATGCTTGAAGTTGACAAAGGGAACTTTAAAGTCCTAACTGCTGAATCGTGCGTGGTGTTAACTATAGGCGGTTCGGGATAAAGTGAGCACTCACAAAAACCCTGCTTAAGTTATATTTCAGCCAGTTCGTATCTTTACGCGCGTAACAGCTACCGACGAGGAATGTCTAACTTCTCTGGACACGTCACATTGCGCATGTATGATAAATTGTGCAGTCAGTAGGAAACTATAAAGTTTGACAAAAAAAGTTTATTAATTACATAAAATAAAATGATACTGATTTCGATTGCTTTTACTTAAGCATTGATGTATTTAATTAGGAAAATACGTGCAACTATATTGCGTAATTGCACTGCCAACCATACAAGCAGTAAGGCAACTATAGTTAATATTCAATTATATGAAATTGATATTCTTCCAAGGTTAAATTTTTAGTGCTCACTTTATCGCGAATGGCCTATACAGATGTTATCTGATCATTTTAAATTATCTTAGATCAGATCATATTTTTTTAAATTGATCGGCAGGGCCGCGGATGACGCAGTGGCTAGAGCACTAGCCCCTCACTAAGCCGATCCGGGTTTGATTCCCGGCGCGGTCGGTCCCCGGATTTTCGCATGTGGGAATCGTACCTGGTTGTCTCGGGGATCTCCCGTTTCCCCCGGACCCTTATTCCTGCGTCATACCTACATGTCACTATTCACCAGCGCTGAAGGCCTATATGTTAAATGCTGACCAAAATATCTCCTTCACTTAATTGATCGCCGTATGCGTTAAAATAAACACAAATATGTGCCATTCAGTTTGGCACATTCTTTTACGAACTGGAAGGTACTCGTTTAGGATGAAATTGAATCTGTATTCAGACATAACAAGCATATATCCATAGAACATTCTCATTCTTGTTTAAAACAACTTTGTTTTCGTATGGATATAATCTATATTTATTGCGTAGAAAATCACATAAACTGTCTCATGGTGATATCGGGGGGATTCGGGTGGGGCAGTTTCAATCCAGCTGTCGAACTGCAGGAAAGCAAAGTAGCTGTGGTATTTTTGCCGGCACTCTCAACCTCTATACCGGAGTAATTACTTGCTCAAGAGAAATATTAACCAAGTCAGTTTGTTGATCTGATAGAACACACATGACGGCAGTATGCTACAGGATCATTGAAATAAACTTCTTGATGTAATTTAATGAGCGTTGCACGCCTGTACTAGCTGTCCTTATCTCACAGGAAACTGTGGTGGTTGCAATGCAAGTAAATAAACGTTTATAGAATGCAATACTTTGACTGCACGTTTCCTTAATCCAAAGCAGGTGCTCAAAGTGGCGGCCCTCCGCTTGATTGCAAACTGCAACGCCGGTGCATCGTCTGGTGGGCCCTCTCGAAGAAGACATAAGTGGTTTAACCATGTTGCGTGCCGCTTGTGTTCGTTCAACGAGTCCGCGGTCTTTCCGTATGTTGGCACTAACTAGTCGCCTCGTTCCCTGCATGATGTACAGCAGACATACGAAGCGTGCTCCGTGAAGTGCCTACATGTAAGGCGCATGGTATGTACACGGAACATATCAGGCAATCTGTTCTCTGACAGTAGTTGTTCAGCACATAACTTATAACCCCTATGACTAGGAGGTTGTCACAATGAGCCTGTGGCGTATGTGTGTATCCACACAATGACGCGTACTTACGGAACTTTTGCGCATTGTTTAGAAAAGAAGTGTTTTTTTGTTTTGTTTCATTCGTTGTCTCTAGAAGTTTCTTCTTCAAATGTAATTTTGGTTGGTTTGCTCAATTTTTTCTACAAATTACTAATGTCTGGAATCAGCTTCAGATATGAACCTGAAGGTAAGTTGATTAAGGGTTACCAGCTGTCCGGCAGAAGGCCATATCTTTTTTTTTGTGGATTTTTTTCGCGTCCGTCCGGATTTTTCTTGATGCTAAAAACTGGCAGGCTCTTCATCAAGATGATATATCGCCTACGTGAAATATTTTCTGTTTATGTTAATACATAACTTCATTCTATATTAATCTTCATGAAGCTGCTCTCTCGATCGCTCGCTCTCGCTCTCTCTCTCTCTCTCTCTCTCTCACACACACACACACACACAAAAAAAAAAAGGCGACTATTCCCATCACAATGTGTTGCGTTCACTTATCACATAACAATATTGTGTAGTGTTATTTGATATAGTATGTTTATACTCTGACTTTTGTATGAAAAAATGTAGTCTTTAGTATTCAGATTGGTTATTCACATGAAAATAACACACGATAATTGTCTGAGTAGAAAAATGTTGATTGACTTTTTTTTTTTTTTTTAGTGAAATGTGCTTTTGCGAATTTGACCTCCTTTTTTTACTCTGTCTCTGCCAACCCTGAGTTATTTGTATTAATTAATACATTTATTTGTAGCTTTTACGTGCAAATAAAGCTGGAGCTAGTTACAATTCTTCCTGATCCGTACGTACGTCACGATACCGATTGTTTCGCCCGACTGTTTGTATAGCAAACTTAAGCTTTCGTACATTTGATCATATTCCTGTCGTTAGGCTGCGATTCGGATGTATAACACCTGAGATGTAGCTAGCACGTACTCTATGGTGTTTGCATACTGTATTTCCTCATACCCTCTCTCCTTTACACATTCCCCGTAGCAGTAAGCAATAAACCGCACAAAAAAGTTAGGTTAGGCCATAGTAAAATTTTTATTCATATTTTTACGTATTATTCTTGACAAGAAAGTCTTTGGAAGTTCTCAATGTACCATACTCGAAAAAAAAAAATGTTTTTCAACCTAAACAAAATTGCCCTCGTAAAAGTAACAGTACAATCTTATGATTGCATGTGTTTGGATATTAATAAACCCAGGTATTCTGTTTCTTAAATTTGACAACTACTCAGGGACAATAACGGTAAATATTTTTGTAATACTCACAATGCAAGATATTTTTAGTCATAAAATTTACCTGAGTTGTCTGTTTCACTATTTGTACTGTAAATTTTGTTTTGCGTATCGGTGCACAGCACAAAACATAAGTTACTGCCCTAAGTAGCTGCCAGGTTTTGCCGAATTTATTCGAAACAGAGTATAACCGATTTTATATCCATTAAGCTAGTATTACAAACTAAAGTGGTATTTTGGACATGCGCCATTGTAGCAAATGGCGTATCAAAAAATCCAGAGAAGACACACAAACAAGTAAACAAACTCAGTCTGCAGGTGCTTCTTGGACTGTGTATGTGCCTGAAGACGGGGACAGACTGCAGCCTCCGAAACGTCGCAATTTGATTTGTCGCTAACAGACCATTGTGCTCGTATGTTTTTTCTTTGTTTTGCTGTCCACAGTTACTGTGTTATGTGCATTCGTTCGCTTTCCTCAAGGTGTCTGTGTTTCTGCTGTGTCGTCTACATCCAGCTTTTATTTTTGTGTTTGTTTTGTCTGTTTGTTGTAATTATATTTATTTTTCCTAGGCATATTTTTTGTACTTGTTTGTGTAAATTTATTTTCTTGTAACTCGTTGACTAAATTCCTTGTGGAATTATATGTTTACCTATGTTTGCCAGTTGCAAACAAAGTCCTTCTGTTTGTTTGTTCGTATTGTCTAGTTTGTAACATGGCCCATTGCAAGAATCGTTCAAAAGTATAATAAGCTATCAGTGTTGTATTATTAAATTCTTTATGCTTATTGCTTGCTCCGTAGCTTAATCGATTTTGTTTTATTGTTGGCTGTTAGTGTGGAGATTATTTTAAGAGGCTGTTGTTGGTTGCTTTTCAGTAAACTTTATTGCCTTGTATATGGCTCACTGTGTTGAAGCTGGCCGTCGCGCAGAAAGACGTGCGTGTTTTCCGCCATTACCAATGCGTTTATTTGAACTTGTAAGTCGTGAGGTTAACGCACCTGGTTAATGCGATTCACGCTGCGACTTTAGTGTCGTGGATGGTGTATTAAACGAGAATGACGATTTTGACCCTTCTTTTCCTGATTGTATTTGTAGCCCCCCCCCCCTTTATCAACCCTACTTACTGCAGAATATTCTTTACAAGCTTTTATTTAACTTGCAATGTTTGTATGTTTGTTCGGGTTAAACATTGCAATTGAATTTTAAAGTAGTTTTCCTCTACCGATTGCACTGAAATTTTGCATACACGTTTAGTTTGGACGACAATTCACGGTTAGCTAAGTAAAGCCAATATGGCGGACCGCCCAAGATGGTAGACTAGTTATTTTTTATGCACTCCCATGATGGGTATCAAATGAAAGGGTTTGCTGAGAAGAATACGAATAAAATGACGTCCGCATTCAGCTCTTCTAGGAGATGGTGTACTACTGTCCGGCTAAACGGTAAGACGTAGCGGTGGTGAAAAAGATGAAAAATCAAGCCCGGAACTGTGTTTTGTTAGGCACGAGTAACCGTCAAACTGAAATATGTCAAATATGTCGTGAACCTCAAGGCACCGGGGCGAACCCTGGAACCCTGTTGTACATGAGCTCTTACCCTTCTAAACGAAGCTCTGGGAGGGTTGACAGGGTATTTATTTGGCACTCGTGGGAACAACATGGGAAAATTACTACAAATTAAAAAAAATAATGGGTAAACATTTAAAAAAAAAAAAAGCATTTTATTTCAATGCTCTAAAGAGAAGAAAATAAACTTTAAATTAAATCAAATCTATCAATTTATTACGTTACACTATTTATATGATGTAATATCTTGTCGCGAGATTTACCTGTGTAGATAATCAAGAATACAATATGTGTCTGTGTTTCACGTTAAATTTCTGTTTATTTTTTGGTTGCGTGCAAAGCGTTGCATTTAATAAAATTGGTATCCTACGCCAAGAAGTCGTGTTCCATTTTAATAATCAACGGTAATATATCGGTATAAATTAAGTACCACTTAAACTATGGAAAGCACCAATGCGTTATGTTGTATTTCGGAACTTAATGTAGGGCGAAACAGCAGTGAAAATTTTACTCGGGTAAAATCTCATCGTGGATTAGGACGGCAGCTCAAACACCTAGAGGGCACGTGTTTGTCTCGTGGGAGCGTTAACCTGTTATGCTAAATATCGCCAGCGGTCGTGTTAATCAGAGAAGCGATGTGCGGAGAGATGGATGGCCAGCTGCCGACCGTGTCGTCCAATCGGAATTGGAAATTTGCTGACGAAGTTGACCTGCGGACGGCAATCTGCAATTCAGACTTGGGGGGAGGGAAGAGGGATGCGTGCCTCCACCCCCCCCCTGATATTTTCTAATACTACCTTCGTCTTCGCGGTTACACAATGATTAAGGCGCCCGCCTGCCTGCCTTGTAACCAACGTTGCAGCGTGCTAGCAGAACGCTTTTATCTAAGAAACTACTAAACTTATTTCTAATGTATGCATTTACGAAAAGAACAAACACTTCAGACGACATCGGAATAGTAGTTTCAAAACATCACGTTAATTATATAGACCATTTAAGAGCAGCTCAAAATGTCTAAAAACGACTTTTTCAATCTATTATACCTAAACAACTACTGAAGGGATTCGTGTTAAAATACAATAGAGAGGTGTATTGGACTTTACTTGAAATTTTCCAACAATAAAAAGATGGGGCCACCACTGAAAGTGTCAGTCAGGCGAGTGTTCTACGATACCACTACACGCCGTTTCAGTGTCTTGTGGTAGAGGTGATACCTCCCCAGATGAGCCGGTCAACATCGCCCTTTGCGCCGTGCCTCACTCACACAAACACACGGCCGCCAGGCGTTGCCTTAACTTTGCTGTGTTACACGAATATATTTGTAACTAACGTTACATTATGCGGAACGTGCAGAAAATACCTCCGCGTTTATGCTAAACATAAGTAATACTGTACTAGTATGTTCAAATACTATAACAACTGGCACATTTGATTGTAGGGTGCTTAAAAACCCATTAATTCGCTTATTTATACGGTTGTCAAGCTCACCATAAACTGCTTTTTGCTACGCAGGTGGTTGCGGGTATGCTACTCTTCGTCGCATTTTTATCAGATTTCCGTGTTTACGAAGTGGGCACCACGCCCCAAAATTGACAGACTTCCGAGCCGGGCGAAATGAGGCGCTACGATAGAGACGCGACGGCATGCGAAGGGCGGGGGAAACAAGAAAGCGCTGAGAAAACCGGCTGGTCGCTTTACACACATGCGACAAATCGGAATGGAAAACCGGGGTCGCTGTGGTGGGAGGCGCTTGATCTGGTAACTAAGACTGCACAACTGTCCTGGCCATCAATGTAAAGCCACTTGGGTTTTATATTGCCTCGCTAGTCTTTCTGTACTGTAAAAAATTACCTTTGCGCCGTTTCGAATTTCATAATATCCATTAATATGTAAAAAAAATCAATTTTAGTTTATATAACAATTAGATGGTGAAGAATTGAAACCGTCTGTGTGAACCTATGTGACATGAGTGACATTGTACTTGAGATTTTTAAAAATTAACTGAAAGATATCTTAGAGATTTTCGGAAACAGTTGTCCGTTCACCACGGGCCAGTTGTGTACATCGTGTTTAGCCATGTCGAAATAATTAGGCGGCTGTTCTTGTGTACTAATACGTAACGGAACCGTCATCTTAATATATTAATTATATTAATTAAAGTGTCCTCACTCACTCATCAACGCACAGCCCAAACCACCGGACCTAGAACCAGAAATTTTGAGAGAAGCTTCCACTTGCCCCGTAGGCACCCACTAAGAAAGGATTTTTCGAAATTCGTTAATTAAGGGGATGAAAAAGGGTGAAATGTGTTTTAAAAGAACCCTTGATATCTCATTAACCGGGAATGCTATCATACATTTTTTAACTTCATAATATTGTCCAAAGAAATGCATATTCGCAAATTTTTCGATTTTGCGAAATTCGAAAATTAAGGGGGTTAAAAGCCGTAAAATATGTTTTTCATTAATCCGTGATTTCTCGTAAACCATTTCAGACAGTGAGGTGATTTTTTAAAATCATGCATAAGTAAATATTTAAAAAGTATTTTTAAAATTTTCGAAATTCGTCCTTGAAAGCTGTTAAAAAAAAATAAAATGTGAGTTCAAATAATTACCTGTACGGCTTATACCCATTGAGATATCGAGATTATTTTTTGATACGAATGAAGCTTATGTAAATAGTTACAAATCAAATTCAGGTTTTTAGGAAATTCGAAAATTAAGTTGGTGAAAAGCAGTAAAATGTTAGTCTCCCGAAAAAAAGAGAATGTTCACGGAGAAATAATTCAACAGTAGTTTATTTTTGTTAACCTACTCATGCGAAGGAATTATCACGGCATGCCTTTAACATTTAATCAGGTATTGTATAAAGTTTGTGGTGTGGGAGGGTTGGGGTTACGGGTTCGTATCCCGTGCAAGACTTTGCGGTGGGAATTACTATGACATCATACGAGTATATTGCGCGCGCTCTTTACACTGAGCTAAGACAGTTAATTATAGTATTTATAGCTCACTGTTATTGAGTACGCTAGCTGTTAAATGCCTTCATCACGTATTTTATCCAGAGTTACTGTTTACATAATTTCACGCGGGCGACGCCGCATCCGGTCGGCTAGTATTTAAATATGAGAAAGTGGAAACATTCGGTTAAATGGTTTCACAGTAATTGTGGTATGTTTCTGAAACCATGAGATTTGCTTTACAATACTTGTACAATCTGTGAAAATAAATTTGTAGAATGTTTTAGTCGTTTGGAGCGTCGACATTTTTCGTAGCCATGTATGTTGTGTTTTCCTTCTTACTGTAGTAATTTTTTCCCTCTCCGCCTCATGTTATTATCCCATCGAGAAGCTGTTAGTTATTATCTGCGAGCTTATTATAACTGTTATGAAATAAATGACTGGAACGCCGTACAGTGTACAGAGCTTCGGCAGATGGATGTCTGTTCAGAAAGGACATCCAAAGATCGTTACACGCGTGTAGGTATATCAAATTTAGATCATCCTCTATTAAATATTATTTCCTCACGGTCGAATATTTTTATTTTTGCGGTCTTTAACGTGTGCGTGTATAACACATGTTATCCTCAATATTACGCCGTTTGTGTGACCACAGACTGTCTTAAAGGGACGTTCTATTAGCTAGAAAACATCACCCTTAGTTCATTATTTTAAGCCTACACAATAACGTTAGTACGATGCGTTGTGAATGTCCGTTACCGCTTCCGCAATTCTTATAGAGCCAGGTGGCGCAACGGATATACGTTGAACTGAAATTCGGGAAGACCCGGGTAGATTTCTGGCTTCAAACATCCTGATCTCGGTTTTACACAGTTTCACGATATCACTCGAGGCAAATGCCGAGTACTCTGTGCGAACCTACCGTCTGCATTTACAGTCATCAAACTCACAAAATGCTGTCGGCGTAAAAGTGTGCGCTTTGTTAGTTGCTTGTTAAGCACAAGCTTAGTCAATGGCGATTTAAACCCCTTGGTTTACAGTTACTTCAAGTGGTATGGGACATGCATCACGCATCACACTAGCGCAAGGGTGATCGAGGCACGTGCCTCATACATACATCGTAGCCTCTACGCGCAAGACAGTGAACGGCATGCAGTGTTTACTTGACGGACTGTTACCATTCGCCTGTGTTGAATTTCCACCTTTGACGCGTGGGAACATCATAGCGATAAGAGCCAGTGTCCCACGCTTGACGAGAAGCATATCGCCTCTATTCGCAGCGCGCCAAACTGGCGTGCAAGGTTTCTGTTGTATTTTTCCTACGGGATTTTAAGCGGTGACCACGACATTTTATTTAAAATAGTATGAAGTAAAGACCAACACATGCCTCTCGCTTTTCACTTTACGAATTTAGGTAATATTTTCGGAGGTACAGCAATCTAAAAAAAAGTTTTTAGCAGTTTGGAGAGGTCCGAAAATAATGTTTCTAAAAAAGAGTGCTGAATTTTTGAAAACATAGAAGTATAGTTTCAAGTGTGTGTTCTTTTGCAGATAAACATAATACGAATAAGTTAAGCGGTTTCGCGTAAAAAAGATTACGCGTGACACGCTGCAACGCCATCCATGCGCCACTCGAGGACTCCTCGTAAGGTTAAGTACTTGTGTGTGCTCTTCTGGTACTGTAAATGTCCTGCAGTGGTATTTCCCTGATTTAAATTATGGTAAGAACGCCCCTTTAGTCTGTCTGTCGAATACCTTGCGGTTTGTGGTAGCTTACAGAAGAACAATTGCGCTGTTTTGGATTCACTCGAGTCAACTGCTACTGCGCTAGAGAACACTGCTTGGAACGTCTATATTTTTGGGTTAGCGGAACGCAGTTGCAACACCAACCCGCCAGGTTTGCGAGGCGGAAATTAAGGGAGATCATTACTGTAACTGTAATCACTCGACAACTTTCACTTTTCACGACACGCCAGCTCGGGCTCGTGATTTTGAAGTGCGAAATTCGTGTGTTTGCCGTCGTTCTCGTAACTTTAAGTGCGCCGCTTACCTGGAATTGTTTTTGTGCACAGAGACTCGGGGGCGCTAAAGGCGAAGCTGATGTGAAGTTAAGCAGTAACCGTGTCATTTTTATTGTTGATAAATCTGCAGTAAAGTTCAGTTTAGAACATGCAGGTAGCTATCATCAGAGTACCAGATTTTGGGGTGTAACTGAAAAGCCGTTTTCGTATCTACATTGTTGGGGAACGTGTGTAATAAGTTAGCAAAAAATACTTTTTCTAACCTGTCTTGCCACGATGTTGAAAAACCGGTTACGCGGGTCAAAATATTGTCATCAGCCGCTGTCTTCAGTGGCCCTGTGAGGATTTCAAACCTTTTATCTTTCCTCGTAAACATGTCTTCCAAAACAGCCTTGTTTTGTAGTAGATAGCTAGGCATATATCTAGGCGACCGTTTCGAGCACGTGTATTTACGCGCAGTTGTGGCCTTGTTCCAGAACACTCTGACTGAAAATAGTTTTCAATGACTCGTTTTAGTGTGTGTAAATGCCTGCCCGGTTTTCCTTGCAACGAGGAAAGCAATGGAAACGTACGTTGCTGTAGAAACAGCGTTAGCTAAGCTAGTGAATACCGTCCCACATGAATTCTTCCGTGAGTGGAGTTTTTATATTGCGCGACTATTCGTTGCGCAAGGGAACTGTTGTAAAATATTTGTAGTTCAAGAATCGACACTAATGCAAGAGTAGGTATCAGTGCCTTTGCTATGAGTGAACCCTGTTTCCTGACGTCGTAAGTGTAACAAAGACTGATGCAAGACCATCCATGCCGGTAGCCTCAGTCGTGGGTGGTATACACCTTCATCGTCTGGACATAAATGGAGCTCCCTGCCGACGATCAGGGCCCCGCCGACTGGCGCTCGCTCAGCTACCGACGCCCGTTATAAACGCTGGCCCGCCCCCCTTCTCCTGTTAGACGCCGTCCCCTCCTCCCCCCTCGGGCGTGAAGCCGACGCCTCTCGCTTTCCATCCTTCACTTTCTCTCCCTCCCTGACTCACTCCGCGACTTTCCCGCGAGGGCCGCAGGGGTGTCCATCCCTTCCGCTGCAGCTGTACAGCCTCCATATACGGCGCGCGCCGCCGCACGCCGTCGGCCCGCCGCATTTGTTATTTCCGGGTGTAGAGGCGGCCGCGGAGGAGGGCCAGGCCGGGCGAGATCGCCGAGGGTGGAGGAATGCGGCTGTCAGTGTCTGTTGGCGGGTGTCAAGGCCTTCCTCTCCCCTCCTTTAGACACTTCCACCCTATATGTCCCTGGATATAAAGACTTGAAGGTTTCTCACGGGAATGATTGACTGGTGCCGTTTGTATGGCCTCGTCCGATACCACTCTATTAGGGATCTGTGTTAGGAATCTGACATAGTGGAGATCCTTGTTAATAGCTGCCGCATCAGTTACATAACCTCGAGGCGCCTTCATTTATGGTCTGGGGAAGCGAGTTATCATGTCGGCAGGTTGCATCCCTTGACACGCTGGTTTTTGTGACAAGAATTTTACACCAACTTGTTTGAATGCCGGTGTGTCCGTTGATATTTTTTTCAAGATACTATTATACATTTCTCATTGTGCCAATGTAACAAAATAAAGTGTACTTAGACCAAGGCGGAATGTCACTTTTAAGACACCGTAATCCTTCAAAACACAATTCTAAGCCCTTCAACAGGTAAAAACGGCCTGTTCAGACTACCATACTTAAAACTATTCTAACCGCATGTATTTGATTGAAACTTGGATAGAAATTTGCTGTGCACTAAACTTTCCTTAACACTTCCACCAGTAGAATTAAATGGTGACCATTTGAATTCCCATCTGCGGGAACCTTGCACGCTAGTTCATTGGTTGGCTAGTTGTGACATTGGAGGTGCTCTTGAAGTTCTCCCTTGTAGCTCCGTCGATTCGGGTCCTCAAACACGCAAAACCGTTCAGGTAGGCGGAGCCCTTAAACCCACCCCTTTGTTCTCACGCTTCTACCCTACCCTTGACATATGTATGAATACTTTTTGGGCTTTTGGCAGTAAATTTTAGGGTTTTATACATATTCCATGGTTCTTGTAAATTGTATAATCACGTTAGATTACTGTTATTTGCGACATGTGTGTTTAATAATATTTGCTTTTTTTAAATATAAATTTTTTGCTAAAAAATTACGTGTTTTCGTGTACATATAAAGTTCAATCTGTTGTTACCGGTTTGATCACCAATTTGATGCTCTCATCGTGAATATAATATTCTACAGGGCTGTCTGGTGTTATTCGCATACCGGTGTACCCGATAATGAATGAAATGTGCCTACTTGATTGGGCGCAGTAAGTTACTAGGAGGTTGTCAGTTTCATATAAACTGGAGTATCGTGTAGGTAGGATTAGTACGGACGGTTGTTTACATCAGCGGGACCACGCCTGAAAGCCCGGGGGCACAGCTAGGCCCAGTGTGTGGCTGGCCCTGGACGTCTAGCAAGGGGCCATGGAGGGGAGGGAAAAACCGGCTTGGCTCGCTCACCTGACAATGTCGTGGAGCAGTGCTGCTGAGAGCCAGGTGCGGTGGACGGCCGGCGCCTTGCCACTGCCACACCAGTCAGTCTCTTCTACACTGAACAAATAATGCATCATATCCTAGCTTATTATGTGGTCTTAGGGCCGTTCAAGTGTGAAATTAATAATTTTGAGTACGAAATTATGCCAGTTTTGTAGACATCGCTTGAGACTGCATTTTCCTCGTATGGAAACATTTTTAGCATGCATAGTATTCAAATAACGGCGTGTCAAAGTCAAAATATGTATGACTACGGGTGCACACAACTAAGGAAAACTATCAGACTTACTTGAAATAATTTACTCTGACGTCGCGGCCTAATGGACAAAAGTTATTCAAACATGAAGGACGCATCTTCGTATTTTTTAAAATTTTGCTGAAGATAAGGTTTTTAATTTTGAAAGCGACATCTTAGGTGTACAAAAACGAATGCCGCTTTATTTCATTTAAATATTTTGTTTTTGACCAATAGCTGCATTCATCCTGATTACAACGATACAAAGTTTACAGCAATGCGAACTATGGTATATGTGTGCAGTAACAAGTGCGCGTCCTCTTCTTCGACGCGACAATTTCTTACGCTCGGCTTTATGTGGGTGGAGCACTAAAGCCACGTAACCTCATCGTTCCACATCCTTCCTCAAACTGAAGCGCGCGTGGAGCGAGCACTATCCTTTATGCAATGTCTGCGACCGCTTTAACTGTCTATTAACGTGATTCGGAGCATATATTCCGAGTTTCGAAATAATATGAGAGAGTACTGATATTCACTAGTCTTGAATAACCTTAAGGGTGTTCAAGTGGGGGAAAATCGTAATTTTGTTTTTATGCGATAGTGTTAGTTTTGTAGACATTACTTGGGAGTATGTGTTACTCATACAAAAAAAATAGCTCAACCAGTTTTCCCATGTCACTTCAAAGTCAAAATTTGTACGTTTTTAGTTCTTATAAGCCACAATAACCAATCAATGTAAATAAATTTAAAAATTCACAATGAAAACTACATGTCACGGGCTATTACTCGACGACGACATGTTTTAAAATCAGTTACAAAATATTTTTGTATTTTAAAAAAATAGTTCTGAAAATTTGAATTTTTTGTCTCTGCCTTTGGTTATAAATAAATGTTCGAACAACTTTTTCTTTATTTTTTTTTGTCCAACCACTTGGTTTAGTGTTTAGAGCTCAGTCTGTGATCCAAGGGTTCTGTGTTCTATTCCCGACCTAAAGAGGAGAAATGTAATAGCATTTTCCGGGGTTCAGGACTGGGTGTTGAGTTGGTCCCATCACCTCTATTTCTGCGGAAACTTTATAGCGACCCATCGCAGGCTCATAGCGCCAGGTGTCTCACTGGAGCCATCAACTTCCAAATAAACATGGCACAAGCCGTTCCTCTGAAATACAATTACTTTTTCACAAACTCTATCATATGTAGTAGCCTACTGTACATAAAGGATTTCCGCGTGGCACTCGCTATAGAATGTAATTTTTTTGTTTGTTACAAATTTTTTGTTTCTGTTTCGATTGGCAGTATGTAACCCTTTCAGCTCTCTATGTTTTGGTTTTCTTCTCATGCCTGTGACGTGAATAGAGATATGATCGACACTAGCTTAGTCCTATGAGGTCGAACACACACTCATCTGGAATTCGCGGTAGTCGATAGAACTGACGTAATCATTGCCGCAATTTGCTGACCTCTCCATAACCATGAGTGAATGCTCAGATTTCTGTTACGTTGTGCCAAGATACTTCGTGTGTGTCACAAAAAACGTGCCTATCAAATCTGAAAGGCATGGTTCATGCTAGAAACTTGTAGCTCGACACGAGTGCTTAGTACACAAAGTTACACAAGCTGGAGTAGAAAGAACGTTATGTGGGTAGTATTTTTTTATAATTACATACACAAACTATGACAACTATGTATAACATCGTGTTAGTCTTATGACGTACACATCATTAATTTGTGACAGACCACTACGCTACGATTGTTATAAAATTACTGAAAATAACGAACACATGCGTTATTTTTTCGTTTTCCTTTACGGTTACAGCATTTCGCTATGTTAAAAAAATCGTTCAAACCTGTAAACTTGTCGGTTTTCAACAGGTTTCTAGCTGGACTCCTAAGTCCTGTACGCTCTGTCCTCGACAACTGTTTATCAATTGCTGGCTCCAATGAGTGGATTGTTGTGCAGCTGAACGTCGCCAAAATGAGGCGGTTTCATCAGTCGTGCCATTAAAAAAAATTAAGCTAAAATACACGCACCAGTAAGATTATTTTTTAAAACTGAGATAACTGGACTTACATGCTGATGATTATTACAGTAACAAAATCAAACGTTAAAAAACTGGTTTGAAACTACTACTTTTATTGTGCAAGTGCATTCGTGCGTGTATTATCAAACCACTTAAAAACAAAGAAGGCTGTTCCTCCCTCCCCGCTTTTTCGAAATACTGTATAATATTTGCTTCATTATTAAAATGTATTGAAATTAAATTGGATACTAATTCGTTCTGTGGTTAACGAAGTTCAACGTCAATTCCTTGGCTTTTATTCGCTTTTAAAACTAACAACGTGGCTATTTTAATCACGAAAAGAAACTTTTTAAGTAATACCTGCTTGTATCTGGCCTTGTCATTTAGATGTTGTCCCATCGCTATTGCTGTGAAAAACAATCTAAAAAAATGTTCTGAGATGCGTCAGAATCTGTTGCAAAATACTAATATCCTAACCGGTCTTTCAATATTAATATGAGAGTGATTTCAGCGGTTAATACTTTGGCACGTGATTAAGGCAGTGTAAATTCCCGTCAGGAGTTTGGGATGGCTTGGAGGTCGATAATGACCGATTATACCATACCAACCAACAACTTCGGACTCGCTTCATCCCACGAAGGTGGGAAAGCCTCTTCCAATTGTCATCTTTAGTGCAGCCGGCGGGCATCGAACAACGTACGAATTCGGGAATACAAATCATACACGTTGTTGAGTTACCAATGAAACATATTATCTTCTCAAATACCATCAAGTGTATTCACTCCACCGCGTTTGTTAGTAAGTAGTAACTGTCTGAAGAAAACATAATTTTACATGCGTTTGATTAAGAGATGTTACTAGCTGCATTAGTCCAGGACAGTTAATTTTATTTAAGGCAAAATCCTAAGCTATGGCGTGTGCCTTACCAATGCGTGTAAAAAGAAAAAAATATAGACAAAAATATTATAACCGTGACTGTTTATACTTGAACCGCCCAGTCGTCAGGAAAAGATTATTTTTATTTTCAAGCGTGGACTCTGGTTTCCACTCGGCGAAAGTGTTGTGTTATTTTATTGGTATTTTCCTGTCTTTGGTGCATTACGGCGAAAAAGGCCTTACAACCAACCACATTGTCATAAAAACGTCACGGATATAAAAAGTACTGTTACCAGCACCCCATTTCAAGCGTGTCCGGGACGAGTCTACTTTCTTTGCAGTCGTCTAGTCTTTCTCCCTCTCTCCTTTCCCCTCATCATGCCATCTTCAATCATGCTTCCTTATACCTTTTGACCCTAGCCAACTAGTCAGGTATGGTACCTCTCTCACGTCCTGTAAAACCTGTATGTTCAGTGCCCGGATGTATTATAACGGTTTGGTTCTGCACGTGTTATGTATTTGTGGTTCGTGAGATTATGTTGTGGAGCTGCAAACGGGGAAATTATTTTAAACGAATTTATTTATTGCTGTCTGCGAACAGTATAATACCTTGGGGGAATTGAAAAAGAATCGGGCAGAGCGTGTATTAATGAGTTTTTCCAGTTTTGACTTGAAGCGGTTAAACAGCTGACTAACTGAAGCTGTCCATTGGTAGTATCTCACTTGTTTAAATAATTTATTTTACGTCGTCGTAAAACTTGTACCTTGCCAATCGTGTGGCGGTGAAGTTTCGGAGTTCCGTCCGTTTGGCAGTACGTCGGCTGAGGAAATTTGTCTCGCGATTATTGATCATCGCACATAAGTCCTGTAACACATTGTACACACAAGGGTTCCCTGAACCCCTCCATAGCCAAGGAGATAGAAGAGCATGCATTCGATCGTCAGTGTAAAACGCCGCCCGCTCTGAAAGCGAATTCGTTCAGTTCGAAATCTGAAGGCTTCAATTTTGCTGACAATCACTGTTCTCAGGAACTAGTTCACCACTGCATGTGGGTCTAACTGTTGGGTATCGGCGATGAAATTTAGTCCGAATATTATGGTAGGTCATTCGGGATAAAATTACTTTTGAAACCCTACTTTTTTCCTTTCTGTTAAATTATAATTTCCTGTCACTTTTTAATACAAAGTAATGTAAGTAACACTGAAAAGTGTATAGATTGTGCCGTAGTCAAGAGTCAGAGGCCGCAATAAGTAGTATATTTTCACTGTTATTTTAGACATGTCACCTATATGTGCTTAACGTCTCACCAGAGAAGGCAAGGTTGGAGCTGTGTAAGAAGACTACTCTCCACGGATGGATGCCAGAAACTGAATAGCTACCGCAAGTACACGTGGAAGTCCCTGAACAGGCTACGTGCAGGAGTGGGAAGGTCAAGGGACAATTTGAAGAAATAGGGCTTCATTACAGGTGGTGCAAGTTGTGAATGTGGACAAAATCAAACCTCAAGCCACATGCTTCACTGCTCTGTGTCCAAGACCTTGTAGAGAAGACGATCTCCTGCATACCACCCTGAGTGCTGTGGTGCTAACTACAGGGCACTTGTAATATGAAAAGACACAATCGTTAATGTCATATTTTACCTTCTTATTTCTCTGATTTGTACGTAGATTGTTAATTGGAATGTTTCCGACTCGAGAATAATAAAGTTGACTCGTTACAACAGAACGGTAGTGCGCACTCCAGTGGCAGCTACACAAACACAATGTACCGACAGCACACTCACTACACATCGTATCAGTTACCATCGTATTTATACAAAGCTATACTCAGTTTCCTGTCAACACCCCATGTTGAGAACTGCATTCTCCCGATAAGAAATCATAATATACATGTGTGATTGAGTGGTCCAATTCCCAACATTTGTTCTGTGAAGTTCTTTACATTATAAGCAACTTCATAGAACAAAAACACGAATTTCGAAAAAAAATTGGACAAGAGACATTTTGAAATCGGGCTACTCCTTGCATGTCGAATGCTAATCTAATTTCATATTCATTGGAATGGAAAATAATCCATGATTAGCTTCTCACTTTGTCTCGCCTTCCCCAAGAGTTTAAAACTCTATTTTCAAGTAAAAATTGTCGGGATTTTATTTAAAAGTTATGATTATCTCAGACTTACTGCTGTCAGTAGCTTATAGAAGGTAACGAAGTAAAAGTTTTTTTTTTTTTGGCTCTGTTGATGGCGTGGCGTTGGCACGTCTGTGGAATTGCGTGGACTGTAGGATGACAGTTTTTAATAGCATTACTTATATATGCATGCCGAGTACTGTCAAACAACAGAACAAATTTGTGTGCAATTGATAAAATATGAAAATACTTCTCCATGCCAAGCACTTCAAAATATTGTCATTCTTAGAGCTGTTTTGAAAATCTGGCGTAAAATTTTAATGTGCTGTGCCCAGTGCTGCTCCAGACACGGGTGTTTGTATAAATTGTTTGCGCTTAGCTTTTTCCTTGACTAGTACAGCTGCGAGAATCTTTCTTGCGACCCTTCATCTATCGTAGCAAGATAGGTGACGTTAGCTATAGTTTTGTGGGGAGGGAAGGGGGGGATCATGACTTTTATACAAAATCGATTGTTTGCACACTAATAAATATTAGTTCACGATATGACAATGAAACACTCTAAAATTGAAGAAATATGTTGGTAGTTATTGATACAATTGTCCCATGGGTCATATGGAACGACATGGAACAAATAACATGAAAAAGGAACGAAAGAAATAACAATTAAGAAGTGCGAATTATTGAGGCGGGGGGGACGTGTGTACGTGCCAACCTCTCCCCCCTTCCCTTACTCCTGCAACGATTCCCGTGATAGGCCCAGCCCGAGCACCGCCTTACAGCTGGGTTGGGTCGTTAGTGAAACAGTTATTTCTGCTCGCGGTCGTTTTTAAAGCTGGATGTAGTTGCATGCTCCGAAGGTGTAAAAGAAGGGGGAGGTGAGAGGAGAAAGCTCTTCTTGGTGATCCTTCCCCTACTTCTGTGCGTCCTCGGAACACCGAGCGCTGCATTCCCCTGCCATCGTGCATATGTGTACGCTACCGGCGAAGAAGACGGGGCGGGATGGAAATAGATCGGGTGGGTTATGTCATGCCTTGTAGGGTGCCGGGCTGTATCCGATCCTCCCCCTACCTCCCTCGTCTTCATTTGTCACGCTGACCTGCTTTGGTCACTGATGGTTGTGGTCGCGAGCCACTCTCCCCAGTATCCTGCCATCGCGGGTCGCTTAGTAATTATGACAGACGCGTTACGTTTTTTTTACTAGACACGCTGTGCTGATTGATGCCGCAAAATTCAATGCGTGACATCTTTACTCCCATTGTCTTTTCATATAATTTTGTAAGATACCCTTTGGCAGTACGTCACTTCAAAAACAAATCCGAAGTGAAATTATTTCTAATGAATGTAAATCCTCCCGTAATATTTTGTTTGCGTGAACGTTAGTATTTTAAACATGTATTCTTTGTAAAATACCAGAGTTATTTTTTTGGTGGTAAGTATATCGCTGCAGTATATTTAATTCTCCCTCTCCAGTCCTTCTATACATCTTCTGGCTGCCTTGAATTGAGGTTTTGTTCCACTAGACTCGATGTTGACTTCTGTCGCAAAAATGAAGGGTGGATGAAACGGGATACTCCCGAAGGAATCCGTCCATCATCCGATACGATTCACAAAACGCAAGTAAGGGTCTAGTTTTTCTTTCTTCTTGTCCTCCCCTGCCTGATTGACATTCATTTCATTAAACTTTTCTGTGAGTTTTGCGTTAGAATTTTTACGCCTGTGATCCATATGCTGCTTGCGTATGGACGCGCGCAAAGAGGAGCACTACTTGTAATACTACTTGACTTTTTTTATACACGCAGGGTTTTTTTTGTGGAATTGTATGATATTTTGGTAATACGTATTATTAGTTGTAATATTTTTCAACGTTTAATGAAGATAAAGATTATTGGCATTGCGTGCATATTTGGGCTGCATGTGTGCAGCAACATTACGTATTTTCGTTGACGGGCCAGTCCAGAGTTGTACGTACACTGACGAATATGCTGGTACAGTGTAAAAAAATTGTAAACGTATGGCTGGATTGTACCTTTTACAGTCCTGTAGATTCATATTCTTTTGAGTCATGACGCGCCTGCTTTCAACCAGTGGCATTCCCTGGGTATATAGCAACATAGTGGGAGAAAATAAACCAAACACCAGGCGACTTACAGAATTATGTGAATTAAAATACCTACGTTTCTAGTGTCATGTGTTCAGTCTTTGATAGTTTCGGACTGTCGACTATCAATAATAATGAACGCTAGAAATGTAGTTAAATATTTTTTTATAATTATACTGATTGCTGTCCTCAAATGCAGAAATTTGATGTCTGGTTGCCAGGCAATGTTTTGGTTTGTTTCATAGACCACCTGCTTGTAACAACTCTTGATACAATTAGTAATCTTTATATATAGTGTGTCATATCAGATATTGGGGGGGGGGGTGTAATTTATTCGCTGGTAAAAGTGCTTTGATTATGGCATATAAACATTTCGTAGCTTTGGTCTGAAAAAAAAATTAGCTTCTTGTATCTCCTTTTTTTATATTTAAAATTCAGAAACTGCCCACCAAGGAGGCAAGGGACGTAACATAGTCATTTTTATCTAAGTTTTTTTAAAATTAAATCTTGGTTACTGCTGACTACAGTGGCTGGGCGGTATCATAATATATCGGTTACTGTTGTATTTTATTTTTCATGTGAAGTCAATTCGTGGGGAAGTAGTGTGGTTAGCTCACTGCTTTTCATACCACAACCACTTCATACCGAGATTGTGTTGCATTTCCGATAGTTAAACCGTTTTGTGAATTTTCTTTGTGTACTGGAACTTATGTGTACGGAGCTGTGAAGCCATTGACCTTTTAAGAGTGAACATACAGATGGGCTACGACTGTGAACGTGCTCAGTCTTTTAATTTACGTTTCACAGCGTAACAGTTTGTAAGAAATGCAAGCACCGCTAGTTTTCCTGAGTTTCATTTCAAATGTATTATGTTTTGAATAGTAGAAACATCTCTGTGCCTATTATTAGCCTGGCTTATTCAGCGACTCACTTGCAGAGAAGCATACATAATTATGGTATTTCGTCGTACCTTTATGCACTGAGGGCTGAAGGATACCGAACCTCATTGTAGTGGGCTCCGAACCACATGTAACCTGCCCAGTGTTCAAGGACTCGAACCATCGCCTGTTCAGCCCTCCTTTTCCCGTTGTAGCGATCAGGTCCGTCGAGTTTGCACCACGCTAGGAAATTGCGGCTGTTGAGAAAATATTTTAACCAAGAACGACTATTCAGTTGACTCCGCTCCCTGTATAGGGGGGATGTGACACGCCGTCCTCGGGGAACCAGTGTCGCGCTGACGACGTGGCCGCGACGAGCAGAACACCGGCACTGGGGGGCATCTCGGCGTGTCTGGTTGACGACTTGCCTGCCACTATCCTCCCGTCCCCCTACCTTCTCGCAGCGTCTCAGTCCGTACCTCTATTTTCATGCCGGCCCTCGCCCACGCCGCCCCAGTCTGCGGCCTTCTCGGCCCCGGGACCTATACATAGCCAGGCGCGGAGATTCGGAGCGAGTCCCCTGGGCGGGGACGCAACCCGCACTGCGTTAAAGAAAAAGACAGATATACAGACGTAAGGAGGCGCAGGAACACCTGAACCAGGTTATTCAGGAGTAGGTGTGGTTGCAGGTTTCTTGGTTGGAAACTCCTGTGTAATTTTGGGTGGCTTGAATTCGGTGTTGTTTTAACGTCAAAGTTAAGAACTAAATTTATGGAATCATACTTTCGTTGGACTCGGTTCCAGCTCGAACATGTTCACAACTAAAGATTTTGGGATTAAGTACGAGAGGTTGGCTGTCATTTGTCAAGTGTGTGTATATAGCGCGTGCACACGCACACAATTTTCATAAAGGAACAAATTGCATACTGTCCATTGTTAAACCCGCTAATTCCAGTGGCATTGTGTGGAAGAGCTGGTATGTAACTACAGGAATTATGCACTGTTATGCAAAGGGGTTATGTTGCAACACAGCACACAACCTGTGTCGCCCTTATCGCTCCCTCTGTTCCTGATCTTCATACATGAGTGTAGTTCCAGATATCCAACCACCTAAATAACTAACGACGTTGCAAGTACAGTTCAGGTGGAGGTTAGGAAGCCTATGTAACAAGTAATTTCCGCGCTTGGGGCACGTGAACAGGTGAGCTGTAAGTTGCCATATTGCTACGTGCTACATAACCGCATCGCCTCTGTGCAGCGCTTAGCTGGTGTGCAGTTCTTTCGTAGTGGTTTTTTCGGGATTTTAAGCAATTATCCTATAATTTTATTTATGGATATTATGTACTATTCAAAACCAACTCGGGCTTCTAGTTTTGTTTTACGAATATGGGTGGTATTTTTGGAGTTCAACAATAAAATAGAAACGTTTTGTCCTTTTTATAGGACCCATTTTGTAATAAGTCTGCTACAGTGTTAAAATGTTTATAGAACCACAGTCTGAAGAGCGTTAGTTTCGTAGTAATGATATTAAGTTGTGTAGTTACGCATAAGAAAACAGACTAGACATGTAAGAACACGGTTCTTACACCAGGAACATAATTTCTTTGCAACCGCCTAAGAACTCTGTTCTGTCTTACATTTTATCCTTAGTTTTGCGTGAGAATCATTTATGTAAATAACTAGCATATCGCCTGTACAGTTGAAATCACATCATTTTTTAACCCCTCATTTTTGGAGAATCTTGAAGGGCAGCCAGCTGCTGGTGAATGGTAGGCTACCTGCAGTTAAACTAAATACGGTCAACAGAAACACTGAAATGTAACTCAGGAATGGCTATGACTGCGAGTCAGACAAGCCGATTTCACACCATTTCGGGTAGGTAGTGATGGATTACTTTGATTATGCAGTGGTTGACATATCGTCTTTTAGATGCCTAAAAGCAGGACAAGTGAAAAAAAATTCCTAAATAGTGATGAAAGTTATTAACCAACATACAGTATGGTACACTTACCATAGTTCAGTGTATGTATAGAACAAATGTTGAACATTGTTATTATGCAAATCGGGGAACATCAGTATATACTTGACTGTTTCCTAAAACTGTATAGTATTGATGTATGGGAAATAACTTTGCCAACCAACTTCCTTTAACACTACTATACAGCGGTGTGGTAAGGTACGAATAATTTTAATACCGAAAACAAAATGTAAGTAATGTATGGCCCTTTGATTTCTTGATTCCCGCCTGAAATGGTAATCCGCATGCCAGGGTGATAAGGTGGGCTAGGATAGATGATCATGTGAATGCAATTTGATGCGCCGGCGATCACAGGCCGCAGCAGAGACTGCGTTTTCGTCATGACCGCAATGTTGGCTCAACCGCTGAGCGGTTTCGACAGCCGACGGTGACGTAGCGACGCCCCCTCCCCTCCTTCCGTATGCCCCCGCAGATTCTTTGTGGCGTTCACTGGAGCACAGGGTGCTGGCGGCAGGCGTGATTCATTCCCACTGAGGCGAGACTGCGTCGTGACGTCACGAGGCCGGGAGTCCTGTCCGCCCACAGCGTCCCGGTCCGCGCCTCCTGCTTTTCCGTGTTATAAAAAATATATAAATATAACAATGATAATCTCAGAATTTTTCCCCCGTGCATACGTTACTGCATGCGAAGAGAATAGCTTATGAAACAAATTAACTCTTATGTGTAATCTTTGTGTGATACAGTGCGGGGAGAGGCAGTTCGTGCATGCCGCGAAAATAACACAATCATTAGTCGACTGAACCAGCAGCTGTGTCCGATTACTTTTTTCTTTTCATTTGAAACACGCACGACAAGCGAGTGCACTTTCCTGACATGCTGACAGTTTTTTGCCCGTCGTATTTGGGCTTAGTTTTTAAATTGACGTTTACCAGCTGTCGAAGTGCACTTGTTCGTGGGCTGAAGTATACAATGTGTCGGTGGTCTGCAGTGCTGTGCTGTGTTCTACGCTGCTGCTATCCTGAAGCCTGATTGGTCCAGGTGACAATGGCGTTAGTGCATGCAAGCTGGTGGACCAAGTAGGCTTCATAATAACAGCACTTTATTGCAGACTACCGGCATATATTCCCAAATGTTGGTTGGTGGTACCTCTTAGCTGCAAGGCCATGCCGTCTGTGGCCATGCTGGCACACGACCCGGATCATCAGGCACGAGGGAAGAGAGCACTCTCTACCACGCAATGGTCATTGGCTAACAGACAGTTGGGAACATTACAGCAGGAAAGCCCTGGGGTAAGGTAAAATCAGCTATAAGAGCGATATTGAAGCGCGCATCAAATGCCGCATCACCGGACTAGCCAAGCGCTGAACTAGCGTGCAAGATTACCGCCGATCGTATTTTACTATGGGAATTCTATGAGTCCATGTCCCTTATTCTAGTAAAATATTTTCTACGAGTTGGAAATTTCCTTTACAAGGCGATCGCCTACATCACGCTTGGGCTGCGTTGTTCTAAACACGGCTGTTCGTTTTACTGGATACAAACAAAACTACAGAGACTGGGCATTAAACTGGGCTCTCTGCAAGACTTGCCGCCTTAAGTGGATGGTGAGTGAGTGAGAGAGAAATTTTGGTCAGCGCTTAACATAAGTCTTCAGCGCTGGTGAGGGATGACATGAGGTGAGTACGGAGCAGCGCCGGATTGAAGGGCGGGGCAAACGGGAGATTCCCGAGGAAACCCGCCAACGGCATCGTCCGGCACAAGTGGAATAGTCGTATCAGCATTTTTTTGACATTCCAAGAGTTCTATGCTCTAAACGTCAGTCTAAGACACTTTTTTACATTTTAGATAACAGGTTACTTCCATATTATCTGACGTTTGTTGGAAAAGACATATGTTAATTTTTCAAAAATGTGAGATAATATGGAAGTAATTTATCTAGAAATGTAAAACTGTACACTAACATTTAGAGCATAAATGTGAGAAATGTTGATACGCTTTCAGGAATGCTTGTAGCGGGGAATGTAATGTAAATTAAATATGACCGTGCGGCCTCCCTCCCTTTTTTAAAGTCACGTTCATTGCATTGTCTAATATGTGGAAGAGACAGACATGTGCCATTGCCGCCCTTATCGCTCCAGGTACTCCAGACGTGGATAAAATCTTCTTTCCTTCAAGCATGTCTCAAATAAAAAAACTGACACAGTGAGAATGCTCTATCGACAAACGTACACGAGGAGTTATCGTCTTTTTCAGTGAAAGATTTCGCCTTCACACGTGCTTGTACCGAAGTTAATTATCTTTTAGTTGGCTCTTTTTTGTATATAAACGTTTTCAGATGCAACTGTCTTGTGACTTGTAAAGCGGTAACTCGTGCTCTGACCTTGGACACAGTACTGTTTACATTTTTGCATGTGTGTAGCCCATAGCTAAATCGTTAGCATTCTCTTAATCGTCGATAGCATTAATAATGTTAATTGATAGCTGTAATTTAAGAATGTTACCAAATTTGCTACTCAACCGTGAACGAGGCCGCCGAAAGAAATGAGCTCGCGCGTACGCATGAGGCCAGATTCACGCCGCTACATCCCTTTCCCGCCAGCGAAATGTCTCCCATTATTCACGAGCTGTTTTCCATATGTCGCCTAGGCGTACATGTTTATATTTACATATGCACGTTCTTGCGACGGTTTGCTAGTTTGATACCTTGAAGTGGTATATAAAGTAACCTGCTGGGAGTTACGTAGGTTTGGTCTTTCACATGATCAGGTTTCGCTCTTTCGCCAAGTTATGTAAAAAAAAACTCCTACAAAAACAATTCAGGGTCTCGTGACTTAACGTTCAGGTCCTCCATGTATCTCTGAAGTTTATTTTTTTACGCTGCCGAAAATGGCGAAAATAGGTGGTTTTGTGCAATTTTTTTACGAATGGAAATATTCCCGCCTAGTCTTTTAAAATGTTTACAGGCGTGTGCAATACATCTCTGTTCTACGTCGTAAAATGTTAGCGTGACTTACGCATATAGCCTAGGGGGAGGCGTGATGTGCGTGCTGTGTCATCCTCACCGGTTCCACACTTCTAGGCCTCGAAACGCGCAAAATACGTTCACCTAGGCAGGCGGCCGCCTGAATATTACAGCCTATATAGTATGCCATTTGCGTGACCGCGGCGTGTGCGCGCAGCCGTCGTATTTGAGGTCGACTGTGCACACGCGGCAACACGTATTCGGGGGAAGTGGGTCCCCCAGTCGCGGTGACGTCGTGTTTGGACGATCTCCGACACTTAGGAAGTTCGTATATGGTAAGGTCGTCTGACCCGCCCACTATTGTAATCCAGCTGCGCTGGCGTGCAAAAATTACCGCTCATATGCCGTAGAAAAGACTTGTATGTGTAATGTAACATACAACCTGGGAGGCCGCCAACAAGCTAGAAAAATGGCTGGGGTGCATCAGCGACAAAGAATATCAAAAGTTGGCACTTCTACACACTCACGCATTCTAGCAGCTGTCGATAGTTGAAATCCACAAGACGGCGACTAATGGTAGATTACAGCTGTATAGTGAAGAGTTGTCCTCCAAAAGTTGGTCATCGATTAAAGTTTTGTACGTAACAGTGATCTCCCTGCTAATGTTGGCACACACAAATGTGTACTTTACGCAGGTAATACAAACATTACCTTACGTGGAAAAAATGACTTGCGTTTCTCTGCTGAGAATGTAAACAAAAGTCTAGCTTACATGTTTTACTAATGAAATAATCACTTAAAACTCCCATTAGCCATAGCAAAAGCAACGGGTTGTTAAGTTTTTTTACTTCGAACTAAATTAAAATAAAAGAGGTATGTATTAAAAGTCAACCTTTTTACTAGAAATTTCAAGAACCTGTCAAACTGAGTTGTGGGAACTCGAGGATATGTCGCTTACGCTAGTTATTCCGATTACTGTACACAAAATAGAAACAAGTGGTGTTACAGTATTACAGCAAATTTGTAGCAATTGTTTTTCGAGGAAATAGATAATTTGCAAAAATGCTGATTGTACAGGTTATTCAGGACGGTATAGGCGCAACTAAGGGAGTGGGGCACTAGGGCACGGACCCCCCCCCCCCAAATAAATAACCAACCAAGGTCTTAAAAATTACAATTAATTTAATATTGAATAATCAGTGTGATACTGTTACCAGTAGAATATTCAATGTTCAGCAATGAAAACTGCTAAAATATCACTATTTTGCACCTTGAAATCTTAAGTTTTCCCGCGGGAGGGCCCCCGGACCAGCCCACTTGAAGATGTAGTGGATGATCCTTTATAATATTCGCAGGATAGCCATCCTTCCCCGTCTGAAATTCATAAATACTGACTACGTTACTGATTACAGATAGGGGTAGTTTGAGTATAACAGTATTCACAGAATTGTGCCCTCCCCAAATGTCCATTCTAGTTGCGCCTATGCAGGACGGAGTGTTAATTTTGCGTGTTGATTGCTTGTGAAAAAGTTAAATTTAAAATGTGTTTTCAGATTTTTTCCGCAAAGTGAATTATAGTGGGAGTAATGGTACCCTGAAATAGACTTCACATTTTCATGTATCTCACTATTTAGCGTGTTGTTTAATATCAAATGGTATTTAATATGTAAAGAAATTACACTTTATTGAAGGTTTCGGAGTAGCATTACTCGCACTGTGAACCATTTTACGGAATAGTTTCAAACTCAGTTTAGTATTAATTTTTCA
This sequence comes from Medauroidea extradentata, assembly GCA_003012365.1. Taxonomy (NCBI): domain Eukaryota; kingdom Metazoa; phylum Arthropoda; class Insecta; order Phasmatodea; family Phasmatidae; genus Medauroidea; species Medauroidea extradentata. The sequence continues at coordinate 7,074 of PNEQ01028867.1, read as the reverse complement.
TAAGCTATCACTACGCAGAACTTAACACACTCCTTGGTGACATCCTGTGCGTCTTAAAATCGCGAGCTGCGCGCCTAGAAATACCGTAGCGCGGCAAACCTTTGACTCGGACGTAGGGTGACAGGACTGACCGCATTTAGGTGGTTGGTAGCGTGTGTCGCTTTAGCACGCAGGTTGGCCGTGCCACCAGGCCACTGACTCTAGAGGGGGACACCCGTCGTCGCCGCCGCCGGTCGATACAACCCAGGCGCGGTTATCTGGGACCTGTCGCTCCCATCCCGGCTGGTACGAGGAACAAGTGGCGCCGCGACACCCGCCACTGTTGCCAACACCATGGCTGTCCGGTTCTTTTGACAAGATTCACCAGCCACAATAACTATTACATCCAGGGGTGCAGTTAGAGGAGGGGGAGGTATATCGGGATATATAACCCCCCCCCCCCGAAATGAAAATAAATTCTTGGAGACAAAATTAGCAGTGTTATATTCATAGTTTATGTACAAAAACTGCTTAAATTTCTTCATTTTTCAAATTAGAACGGAAATTTTTCCAGGGGAAGGCTCCAAATACACCTCTTCTATTACTTGTGATCTGTGTCTCCTTATTGTGTTATGAAAATTATCAAGTTGGTATCCCTCGCCCCCCTCCCCAGCAAATAAAAATCCTGTCTATGCCCTTGATTACATCTGCTCGAAATGCAACTCAATTAGCTATAGCACATGACTCCAATAAAAAAAAAGTAACCCGTTATAGTTCTAAGAAAAATAATTTTGGGTTTGTTTCCGAGCTACTTAAGAAATGTAACACCTTAGGTTTATTAGTGTTGAGATATATAACAAGTAAGGTTGAACAGTGGTAAAACTCTCTCCTTGTATTCTGGAAGACCCGGGTTGGATCCATGGCCCTGACCTTCCTGATTTTTTGTTCCAGGGTTTTTCTAAATCAGTGAATGCTGGGATAGTTCTTTAATACTGACCCTGGCCAACTCCTGCCTTTTTACCCTATGTATCTCTTCCATGGCCTTTGGCTGTTCAATGGGAACATAAAGTGACCAAATAAATCAATAAAGCCCATGTAAGGCTATTTAATAGCTTTCCTTTCCACAGTTCCTTTAAAATTTTACAAAAATTACAGTTGTATGGATTTATGTAGAAAGGAACCAACAGACAAAGTAATTTGAGATGGTCATACCAGAGGGAGGAGGTATGGAATTAGTACTAGAAAAAGATCAAGCACTAAATCTATTTGAAAAAAAAAATAATAGTAAGCCCCCAAAATAGGTACTTTATATAAAGTTTAGATAAACACAGTAAGCTTTGACCTTGAATATCTCAGTTCCAGTGAACTGTGTGTTGCTTCCTTTCTGCATAAATCTGTCCAATTTTAATAATATTAAATTTTTGTAACATAACTTAATAAATTATTTAGCTACCAAATTCCAAATGTAGTTAGACAATTGACTATCAACAGTATCAGCATTTAATGTTTCAGGTACGAAGTGCTTCTCTATTAGGAATGAACTGTAGTGTGATAATATTTTTAGCCACATTTTCTATTCATTATTCAGTACCAAATTTTAAGGGTTTCATTGGATTAGAGGATGTTGTTGTGTTATATAAAATAATTAATTTTGTCCATCATCCACCACACATTTCAACACAAAATGATTTACATTCTCTCCAAAAGATGCACTTAAGAGGCTGTGTAGGTGTTTCAGAAGCATTTATGCAACCCACATTAACACCATATAAATCAAGGCTAATTTTACATTTGCTATTGCAATAAGAGTATTACAAATATCAACGTTATCAAAGACACAGTCGTTCTTATTTTCATTGCATTCTGCAAAATAGAGTATAACAAACTGTTACATTATTGTGCTAGGAAAAAAAAAGTTTCGTAAAATTTGTAGCAACCATTCTTGATACTTGACTTTAGCAAACGCAGTGAAAATAAGGACTCTGTCTCATAAATCGCGAAGATTATGTTGATATGAAATACACGTAAAATTAGCCTTGATTTATATGGGGTTAATGCAAGTTGCATACATGTGCCTGAAACACTGACATGACTTCTTAAGAAGGAGGTTGAATAGATTGGGGAACACCACCTTAATGCTGTGGGTTTCCCAGTTTTATCTTCATCATAGAAGGTGAAATACATTTGTATTAAGTACCTACAAGTTTCTCTCCAGCAATATCTGGAAAATCCCTCATTGCAATATGATTCAATAGTCAAGTAAAATCCATTATGCCACACTACATAAACATGCCACATTACTGTGAAAAGAAAACAAAAAAATGTATATTATAAATTAACATAATCTGATATAGGTACCTATGATTGTTTTGAGGCCATGATCCATCATTTCTTCTGCTTTAACAATAAGAGTCTAGACTAAATTAAACTAATAAAGAGTCTAGACTAAATTAAACTAATAAAGAGTCTAGACTAAATTAAACTAATATATAGTCTAGACTAAATTAAACTAATGTATAGTCTAGACTAAATTAAACTAATGTATAGTCTAGACTAAATTAAACTAATATATAGTCTAAACTAAATTAAACTAATATATAGTCTAAACTAAATTAAACTAATATATAGTCTAGATTAAATTAAACTAATATATAGTCTAGACTAAATTAAACTACATAGTAAAAACAATGTTCAACAAAACTGCGAAACATGTTTTCAATATCTACTCTCGAGATGTTTCTTACAGTAGCTTTTTAGTAAGCCTCCAGAAATTTTTGGGTAGGAAGAATGAAGTCCAAAAGATACATAAATTAAAATTTAATACAATAAAAATGTAACATGGAAAGCACTTCTACAATTAGTTATAGATATCTTAATGCAGGTTACCATTCTCATTACTGTAAAACATAACTGTCGCAAGTATCATCATTACTTGTAATGTGTTACTTCCAGCCTTTGGGGAAATGATAACATAGCAATGCATGTCCAGGAATGTCAGAAAATCCAGCCTGCCAAAATTATTCTGAGGGTCTGCAATCCCGGCACAAATATAATTGGCCTACTTGTGAAACACGTTTTAATGTATGATGTGGAATCCTTTACAACTTATGGAAAAGCAGTAATTTAGTAATTCTGTTGATGGTTCAGGAATGCGAATGGTTACTTGCCATGTAACATTATGTAATTTTTCTATTTGAGGAAACTTTCGTAAACTTGTTTCCAATGTTTGCCAACATTTTCATGTCTGTGAAGTGAGAGTATGAGAACCATATTTATGTGAGACTGAAAATATATTTTTTCCAGTCTTTTCACAGGCTGTAGACAAAAAGTAAAATTGTTTAGACTGTTGTTTGTCTGCTGTTATTTATAATCCCCCACGAGTTTTACCATCTTCCAATACTCAACCTTCCCAGCCATTATCTATTTTTTATTCTTCCTGAACTTTTTCTGTAATAGTCCAACTAAATAGTATATGGCCAGTATTATCAGAACCATGTAATTTTATTAACCCAGAGAATAATACTTGTATCCACAATAATTTCATAGTGACCCTTTGTAATTTTAAAGTTGTATGTTTGTTGGACCATATTTTTTTTATGGGTTAGGGTAAAGTACTATCACACAAAGATTTTATCAAATGTTCTTGCTATGTTAATTCACCTGTGATGACTGGCCAGTCAGTTTTAATAGTAGGCCCCCTACTGTTAACAGCTTCAGAATTCGTTATGCAACAACAAAATTTTAAAACAAAAACTCTGCAACAACTTAGCCGTTGTTTTATTATATTGTAGAAAATTTAATGCTCTCAATTGTATTCATGTCGTAAAATAATTATTTGTATTTCAAACTTACCATTTTCAAATTAAACAAACACTGATGGCTTTTTTAAGAGTTCAGTATAGTGACTTCATTAATTTGGCAAAAAAAACCTAAATATTGTAATTGCTAGAAACTGGAACTATTCTTCGTTATCGTTTACTTTGGCAGTTATGTCACTAGAGGAAACATATTAACAGTTTTTTCATAATTTCTTAGTTATTGAATTTAAAATTCCAGATTACTTACATTGAGGATATATTAAGAAGTTACTGCACAATCACATTTTTTCAGTAAGTTGAATGATGTCAGTGCAATTGTAAATACACCTAATCACTAGTTTGTAGTATATTCATTAGGTATATTGTAAATTTCTGCTGTGATTCCATAGGTCTAGCCATGCATTACTTTTTTTTTATATTAAGTTTGTTTATTTTAGCTATATAACAAATTTGGGAGTATAGTTATACTAGGTATGGTTTATGTTAAACTTGGCTTTGTTTTCCTATAAAACAAATAGCAGCTTAGACTTGCAAAAATATAGTAAGTTTGGTGGTGAAAAAAAGGTAGGAAGTACGTACCAGCATTTGCTGCAAGTCTATTTGTATAATAGAATCATGTTTTGGACAGGAACTGTACACTGATGTCAAACAGCTGGCACTTGTACGAGAGAAGTAAGTGGTTCAAACGTATGACGTATGCAGAGGATGTCGTTCAGCCATTTAGTGACCGGTATGATTGTGGATTTCTTGTGGTAGATTAATTGTACTTTATATTTCTAATTTCTCATGTCATCATAAGTATTTTATGAGGCTTGTATTGAGTACTAGAACATTAGATCACAAAGTCAGAAATGAACTTGCAAGCGAGAGGAATAATAGAGCTGTTGGAAGATAATGGTTCAGAGTATTTGACTTACGAGCTTCCTACCTCGCAGCTCTACCGTGATTGAGGATAGGGACTTGTATGTTAAATTATGTTCAGTGAGGGTCAGTTACCTTCTACAATAATTCTTTCAAACAAAGAACATTTATCTGCACCACAATCAGGAAAATATTTCTACAGGAATTACAATGTTTGAATAGAGGTTATCAAGTGTTTATATATATATAAATATATATATATATATATTTATTTATTTATTTAAGAACATTCTTATTTTCTCAAAGTTTGAAAATACTTATTTGCTCCCAGTTTTCAGGGTATCGAAGACCAACCTATAACATTTTATAACAATGTGGGCTGCACAGAAAACAAAAATGTCAGTTGTGGCATGCTCGTAGGTTCCACTGATAGTGAGCTACATCAGACTTAATTTAACATGTAATTACGTACATATCCTTCCTCCTGTCAGGGCTCGGACATGGGTAGCCTCCCACTAAGTGTTCAAGACCACTTTAGTGACCTTTACAGACAGTTTGTAATGTAAGAGTAATACATTACAGTGGTGTTGTTAACTATGGATATTTTTGGGGTGTAATGTTTTATACAAAACCATTTTTTTTTCGTTATTAAGTTATTTTGTACGATAGCCGTTGATCATGTTAATACATTTAATAAAATTGTTATTGATATGTAGCCAAATTTAAATATAATTTTTCATTTATGCTAAATTTTACTTTCAACTGAAGTTTTGTTAGACTAATTTTTCCTAATGGCATGTTAATGATAAATCCATATTGACTCTCTTTCCTGTTTTGTAACTTTTTCCTTGAGACAGTAGTTTGAATCATAGGTAACTCATTAAAAATAATGTTTTGAAGGTAAGCATTTTGTTTCTCTTTATTATCAGCAACCTGTAATGAGATGCACATTTTCGTATATTAATATCTTAATGTGGTACGTTGTTGAAGTTGTGTGGAGTATTGGAAAATTGCCCAATCAATACTGCACACTAGAAAACTTTCAATTTTTAGTGGAAAGAAAATTAATTTTGCAGTTCATAAAATTAAGCTTTGCTGAAAATCAAATTGTAGAAAAGTAGTTGTTTTGTAATTAACAGATTGTTTAATGTTAGCATCATTTTTTTGGGAAATAAAAAATATATGACTCTGTTCACAGCGACTGGTGTTTCCATCCTTGGAGTCCAGCCATGGCCAGAAGACCTTCACGTTCGGCTTGTCAAGTAACGCAGACATTGAAGGACCCCAAGGGAGTTTTGAGTGCATACACCAAACAAGTCCAAAGTAAGTGTTGTCGTATGGTAAATCGCGCTGTGTTCGTAATGCCTTGTTACTTGTGTTTGCTACTTACGTTTAGTATACTGTACATGTAATCAAGTTGTGCACTTAAGAGAAGTCCTCTCCACACACAAAAATGATAATGTGTCACATTCATTTTTTTTTGTGAAAATACTAGATTCGCCCCCAATAATTTTTTTAACTAAAATAATTTATGCTTTTAAACTACTTTATGTTTGTAAAAATTAAAGCATACCTATTAGAAACATGTTTTTGGGCCCCCTTTTAGAATGGCTAACAGCTGCTGTTTCAGACTGTTATATCAAAAAAAATATATCAAGAAAAATATATCAAGAAAAATATCTACCTGGTTTAAAAAAAATATGTATATATAACTAACTTACATAGAATCTTTACACCACACTGTCTATAAATAAAAGTTTTAGGTCTCTACTTTTAAGTCCTACGAAAAATAACACTACAAAACACTGCACCAATTTAGTGCCCCATTGAGGAAGGCAGCATTATTCTTGGAGTTCTTACCAGTTCTCCCCTTTATTCTTTTTTTAATTGTGTCCAGCAAGTTTAAAAAAAAAGTATCCAATGAAGATTTATTTTGAACTAGCAGTCCCCTGCGGCTTTGGTCGCGAGTATTATTCGTAACTGCTGGTAATATTTACTTTAATTGAAGAACCTATTTGTACTCAAGATTGGTACTTCAGTCATCAAATGTTAGAATGTCCAAGCGGCTAGTTCTGCAGCAGGATAAGTAGCTATAGCTGTCCACGTGAAAAGCAGTCTTAAATTTGTCCCTGACATTAACGGGGACTTCGCCTGGACCTTATTTATAACCCTGCCAATTTGACGCTGTGCGGTAGTTACAGACACCTAAGGTAAGAAGTGAATCGAATGAAAAACATCTTATTTACCCTGTGTACATCCATTGGTGACGGTGCCCTCAATTACATATTTTCAACATATTCACTGGAACTTCATTGCTATTACAAAGTTTCAGTGGGTAAAGGTTTCACGGAAACGTATTTGGTACAGCAAACTTAATATTAGTGAGATGATATATCGTCGTTTTACTGCCAAAAGT
>PNEQ01028866.1:0-12774 GCA_003012365.1 Medauroidea extradentata | reverse complement strand
CAAATAAGAAACAAACCTGGCCTTGTCCAGTTTCAGCTGAGGAAACAGGTGGTGGTATTCGCCAAACCTTTCTCTACCGCGGTTAATTACATGTATACCAGATTTCTGTATTCGCACTTTTAAATCTACATTTTCAAGCAACAATGATTCTTCATCGCTAGAGGAAGACATTCTCGCAATGAGAGTTGAAAGCTTACTATAAGCTTTATTTGTGAACACCCAACACTAACCGCAAGCGCTTGCAAGTGCTGGGAGCAAGCCTTACGAAACAAGTACCTTGCAACCAGCTTTCTTTGTGAACGCACCCTAAGCCAGCATACAAGCCTAAGTCAAATGCAAGACTTGCAGTAAGCTAACATGTTGTGTGGGTAAGATCACCTAACTAAAAACAATAAGACGTAACATAATGTGCAAATAAAAAAGCTAGTATCTTTGAGGCCGCGATTCGGTACTCACTGATTTCACTGGACAGTTACTGAAACATTATCGCTGATTATCACTGACTCCTCGTGCGAGGCTTCGCCGATATTACTGAGATTGTTCTGCCAGTGACGTGAAAATTTGAGCAAGAGTTTGTAGACCGACGTCGACTCGTCAGTATGCAATGTTATTGTCCTAAAACAATATGCTAAAATAAAAATTGTATTTTAAACCTAGTATTCATTTAAGATTTTATTTTTATAATATTATAATATTTTGACCAGAACAGTGAAAATTCACTGCCTGGCATTCCGTAACTATTGTTTTAACAGTGCGTGGTATATAATTCAGTCGTAAAAGCATCAGTTTAGAATTGTAGGTTTCTCGAAGCCAATTTGCAAAAATCAAGAAACAACTATCCCAGACAATAGTTTTTGCCAACTTTCTGAGCAAAAATTTTTTGCGAGTAATGTTGATATAAAGGACAATCTCTGACGCCGAAATCTCGAACATTTAATTGTGGCGCAAGAGATCACGCTGAACAAATACATCATTCTGAGTAATTATTTGTTCATATAGTTAGCAAATATAATTATCAAGGATTGTCGTTTTGTAGGTTTCTATATTGACTTTAAAAAAACGTAAGAGTGAAGAATTCACCGCTTATTTATCAACCACGCCCTCTTAAGCTAGTATTGCACTATGAAAACTGATTGCGTGTAATTGATTACAAGAGAAGCTAGTTTTGAGGCGTTGGTTTAAATGGGTTGCACGAACGAGAATGATTGCAGATCAGTATCAAGCCACGCGACTGCAGGCAACTGTGTAGTTTCATGTTGTTGACATGAAGTAACGACTCAATTGTAGCGTATTACACTAGTCTAGACAATCAGCGGCACGCCACGTGCCTGCGCACGCACCTTGTGGACTTACAAAAAACACAACCAAGTTTTTTTTCTCTGAAATACTTCTCATTATATCTTAGCCAATCAAGTCTTCTCTTATGTCACCTGGGGACGCCTCCCACCAAGACGATTCGGGTTCCATTTTCGACGAGGTCAGTCCCTGGATTTTTGCATGTGGGAGTCGTGCCAGACGATGACGCTGGTTGGCGGGTTTTTATCAAGGATCTACTGTTTCCCCCGCACTTTCATTCCGGCACTGCTTCGTACTCACCCCATGTAACCCCTGAAATGCGCTACATACCTCGATGTTGAGCACTGACTAAAATCTCTCACTCATTCTTATGTAACCTAGTAGTTCTTAAAATGACGATACAGACTTGAGAAAAAATTCACAACTTCTTTTCGTCTTCACCAAAGAAAATGTACTGCAGTCCTTTGCCTCTCCGTACGGGATAAGTATATGGTATTTTCGCGAATTTTTCTTTATCTTTTCTCTAGTTACAAAGGCAAGACGAAGGATCTCCACACTACTCGGAAGTCATTTTCTGACTCGTGACAGAGCTTGCTGACACTCGCTGTGCAACTCTTTGCAGAGCAGAGTTACATGTCTGTTTTCTACTACTGTAACTGATTTACTAGCAGCCAGTTACTAGAAGCCCTTTTGTATTCATTATGTAGCCCCCAATATCGCACTTCACAAGTGTTCTGAATTTCTGAGATTTGCAGAGCACAATAATTATAGAAAGTGACACAGTACACTTCACTCAAGATAATGTTATCTAGTATGTAATGCATATCTGTATTACAGTTTAAAAAGAAAATTGAAAAAAAAGTGCAATGGATTGCTAATACATGGTAGGATATGCTTCATTAAATAAATCACCTACATGAATATGGCATATAAGAGTTACAAAAGAAAATCAGTAAGTAGTATAGACCTACTAATTTCACAAAATAGTTGATTAATACCACACATTTCACAGAATTAAATTACAGAAGACATCAGTCACAGAAATGTATACAGGATTTATTGATAAACTGATTGATTGTATGATTTGTATGATCTGGCCGACAGTAATACGCAGTACATTTTTCCGTTCTTAATATCATAGCGAGATAAATTTTGGTTAGCGCTCAACATCGAGGTCTTAAGCGCCGGTGAGGGGTCACATGAGGTGAGAATGGAGCAGCATTGAAATGAAGGGGCGAGGGAAACGGGAGATCCCAGAGAAAACTCACCGACCAACGGCATCGTCCGGCACGATTCCCACATGCGAAAATCTGAGGACCGGCCATCAGATAATAGATATCAATAACGTGAAGTACAAGTACACAGACTGAACGATGTAAGCAAGTAAAGAGAAATTAGTTGATGTATTCATTTACCTCGTAAAATGTTTCCTCAAGGGGCGGTTACGATTATTCTTTTTTTGACTAAAGCGTTGAACGCCCATTATATTTGTATGTCTACGAAAAGAACACACACTTCAAACTATGTCTCTATAGTTTTAAAAATTTGGCATTTATATTAGAAACATTATTTTTGGGCCTCTCAAATGGTCTAAAACTACTTTTCCATGTTGTCGTATCTGGAAAAAATAACAACCGGATTCGAAAAACACAGCTCGTAGAAACAAGTGTTAGACTTAGAATTAAGCTGACCATAAATCAAACAATGTGCTCACCCACCGCTTAAAGTCCCTTAGGAAAAAGGATAATAGTGAAGCACTGCACGCCAGCTGAGTGGCTTGCGCGGAGAGGCGATAATGCGTTGCATACACAGGTCAACGGCAACTTTACCACTCCTGCCGCACATACACAAACGCAGCCTATCTAGGGAGGCCCCTTAGTGACCTAATATTTCTAGTGTTTTCTAAATATTTATATCCTATTTGTTGTACCTATTAATATTAGGTGTTGAGGTAGTTTTTTTTTTACTTGTTTTACAGCTGCGAGAAATGGACTTGTATTATATATAATTTAGTTGGGTGATTTTTGGTGTAACGTTCTGTGTAGTTGTAGCTGTACTGATTCAGTTCTTTTACTGCTGACGAACATTGACGAAGCACCAGTGCTGGTCAGCTGTAACTGATAGTGACCTAAATATTATAAAATATCAAGGGGATTGTTTTTTTTTTTTTTTGTAAAGTGGCAAGCCGGCAAGACACAGGGGTACTGACTGTTTTCACTGGTGATATCTAAACTCAGTTCTGGGGCATAGTGTTCTGACCCGGCCCTCGTTAACTAGAATAGGGAAAACAAATCCTTAACCGAAGATTGCCGAAATCCCCCTCGTCCGACGACCAACTTATGAAACGAAAAATAAAACTTAAAACTAAATAACAACGAAAAAATATTGTGCATCTATACTAAAGCACGTCATTAATAAATAGTTTCGTTTAACATGTGCAAAAGTGACATCTAGTAACGAAAATTATGTTACGGATATGCAATTCTGAAACGTCTCTCTATGCATAATTAAATTGTTTGTCCTGATGTTGGTATTAGGGAGCTATTTTCGGGCGTTTTTGGTAAAAATATCGCTCTCGTTGTTTTTGTGTTCTTTTTGTTTTGTTATATGACTCTTATTATCTGCTCTCTGGTACAGACTACACATCTCTCACCACGGATTCGTGCCGGACGATTGGACTGGTCAGTGGGTTTTCTCGGAGATCTCTCCCGTTTCCCCCACCCTTCATTCCGGCACTGCTCCATACTTACATCACGTCACCCACTCGCTAGCGCTAAAGACCTATATGTTAGGTGCTGAGCAAAATCTCTTTTTTCTTCACTTCTCATCACGGAGATCCGGGTTGGATTCACGGTAGAGGCTGTCCCGATTATCGCTCGTGGGGAAATGCGGCGGACTTTGCCATTGATCGAAGGGTTTTATCGGAGATATCCACCCTTACAACCGTGCATTTGGCCGTTGTTCGATACCAACCTCATATCACCCTCACGAACTTCCTCATTCCGTTAGTGTCGCGGGTACTGTTACTCAGGTTTGCACAAACTCACATGTGACATTTCCAAGTAATGACGTTGTGCTCTTGTCGATAATAAATCAGTTGGTGTTGATGATCTAACATATTTAGTTCCATTTCTGTGAACTTTGTAAATTATATTTTTTTGTCACAGTTACACGCACGCTCAGCGAATATTCACAGATTGCCAGTTACTGTTCTGTAATCAAATTTGTCGAAACTACTCCACCGAGAAACTGTCTATTACATCGCCAATGGAATTTACTAATTGAAATAAACAAAGAAACTAATGTGTACACAAATATAAAAAACAAATAGGGGAATCTGACATTTAATATCATTCTGTTTTATTTTCTACGTGATGTACAAACCGGAAGAAACGTTTGCACCACAGTTAAAATATTGGTAGTTTCGGCGGAAATTGAACAACACATCTAAGGAATTTCTTCTGCCTTCACGATAGTAAAGTTTTCATTCCTAAACAAGAACAGGTATAGAAAAACTGTTAGGCAGCTTTATTAAAAATTAATTTTACTGTATAGCTTAATTTCTTCCAGACAAAAAAAAATATAGATTTGGCAAATTAGTTCAACAATGGGGATCTCCTTAATTGCATAATTAGCTGAATTTATTGTGAATTTTGTCTTGAAAATATAGTTAACATAGTAGGTCTATACCAGTTTTTTTTTATCAAAAATGTGCAATAATTTGTTGATATTTGCACTAATTAAGGAATTACTAAACAATGATTGTAAAAGCAGTAGGTGTGGTGGATCTTAAACAGCGACGTATACCTCCCGTCTAAAAATAAAAGTTGATATAGTTGTGGTTGGCTAAGCACCTTCTAGTAAACTCATTAATGAGCATTTTCGCTTGATTTTATGTCCTCCTGCACAATAAGTACAAATTATCGTTGACTTGAGACTTGAAACCATTGATTCGAAGCGCGCGCTTGCACATATTGCTAGGAACATATTTACAGTTATTCTTGCGCAGGCAACTTCTGTGTCCATCGCAAGTCAAAATGCAATATAGTTGTGGAAGTATTGCTGCCTTAACTTGAACGACGACAGTTAATTGCGATACTCTCGCTGTGTAAACAGTTTTGACAGTCACTATCTCATAGTAATTTTGTTGCGTAAACAGTGTTGCATCGCTATCGTGGAAACTTACGTATTACTGTAATTTGCCTATTTTCATTATGCTTCTTAATCATTGCGAAGTTTAATTTATTTCAGTTTGTTTAAAATGTTACATTACACGCCTGATAAGCTAAAAATAGCTTAAACATTAAAAAAACAAACAAACATTTATTTTTAAATTACTTTCTGCTACAAATAAATTAACATAAAACAATAAAAGAAGCAAAACTCCTCCGACCACAAGGAAAAACCTCCGGACTTGATCTCCATAAACAGGAGAGCAGGAAAAAACCGCCCACCTGAATGGAGGCGAGTCTTGCGTGTATGTATGTGTGTAAATATATGTAGTACAAACGTGAACCACATCTGTACTGGAAATCTACAATGGGTGTCTGGGGCCACGAAACCAGAGCCGCCAACTTACAAGTCACTCTTTACATTTATTATTTTTTTATTTTTTTAATATTTGGTACAACGGAAAGGCTGTCACCTCACCACTGCTCCAACCACTACCCCCCCCCCTTATTAAGTTGACCAATTTGAGAAAACAGCAAAAATTTACACCGAGCCGGATCTGGAATCGGACCCAGAACACTTCGCACCAAAGTCGGCCGCTCAACCAACTTCTTTTTCTTCAGACAAAATGTTTGGTACAGTAGCAGCAAGGCTTCCACCTCGTCACCGCACCAACCACTTCCTCCCTTTCATTTGACTTATTAGTGTTTCCCCGAGTAATTTGTGTGAGACGATTGTACAGAGGCGATTTTAAGACCATTTGGACGAACACAAATTCACACGCAGCCAGACCTTGGAATCGAACCCAGAACCCCTCGCACCAATACCAACTGAGCTGAAAAAAAATACATAGCACAGCATGCATAACAGATATAGAATCAAAAGTTCTAAAAAATAACCACAAAATGCATTGATGAAAGTTGACCGAATTAAAGATAATTGTAATATTTATATAACTCGAGAAAGTAACAAGATTATTAAAGTCAACATAAAGCCTTCCCCTGTACTGCCAAGTATACTTCTGGATTTTTGTACGAACAGAAGCCAAACTAATTTAGATGTGTTATTAATTTACGTACATGCCGTTTATACACGAGCGAATACGTGTCAAAATAAATAATCAAGTCATGTTAAATGAACAAATCTAAGTAAAAAACTTGTTATGTTGTAGGGTAAAGAAAAGCAGCAAAGTTAGGAATATTAACAAAGGTAATTAACTTTACAGTAATAGTATAGAAGTTAAGGTTCTCCCGCTGTATAATTGTATTACGAAGTTACTATTCCAAAATATTTCAGATGTTTTTATTTGTTACGTATCATTAGATTCCAAACAGGAGAATTATTTAATGAAATATATTTGTGTAAATTTACTGTGAACAAATATTATTTAGCGGAAACTGACTGCGTATGGGGTAGATGAGATTTTAAAAATAATTAAGTAATTCTGTAAACGTCTAAATTTTAACTTCAAAAAATTACTTGTTAATTACATAATTTTAATTAAAATGTTACATAACCGAGCCAAAAATCTCTAATTATAAATAAAGCAGTGTCCAACAACAGCTGTTTTCGATAAACTTGTGTAGGCTTTCGCAGTCGTTGTCATGACGATCTTGGCTTCCGGGCTGGAGCCGCGTCTGGTTGGTTGTAGTAACCGAATTTTACCGAACATTTCATTTGGCATCTTTATGCCGGTTACCACAACCAACCAGACGTGGCTACAGCCTGGAAGCCAAGGCTCATAACAGCTGTTTTCGTGTCGAATAATATACTTTCAAAGGTAGGCATATTTTAGCACAAATAACAAAAAACATAGAATGCGATGATAATTATCGCCTGCTACACTAAAGAAAGAAAAAGAAACCAACTGGTTTTGAACAAGAATATCTAGTAACGCACGTGGCTTTTTTGGTACACGCAGTGTGTTGAATTTAATTTCCACGGTACTCGCACCACGGGCTTGCGAATTTATACAGCGCACGTATATACAGTACAAGCGGCAGCCTTCACAGTTAACCTACCTCAGTGACTCCACACGTCTGCACACCTTGCTAGCCGTTATACCACGGTGTCACGTGACAAGTAGTTTTATTGCAAGAATTTCCTTTTATTGCTGTTAACCGCTGGTGTGTGCAATTTTATACCATTTCCTTAATCAAGTGTTTCTAATAAAATAAAATTAAATGTATTTTTTCAACTTTTTGTTAACTTCAGAAAGACCTACAGGGCGAAACTGAAAATTAATAAATCTCAACTATCACATTACTGCTGTGTTGATGAAACACGGTGGCAAACATCGGGGACGATTCTTTATGGAAAATTAGTAGATATTATAATGCGAGTTTTGTTCTTACGAAAATATTAAAGAGGGTATTCACCCTTGAAAAACAAGGGTTTATATTTCACTTTACAAAATATAACAAAACACTTAACAATAAACACCGCTGTTTTTACATACTGCCTCATGCTGACTAGATCTTCAGCTTAAGAAACTATTTCAAAAACGCCTTCCTTTCATGAAAATAACCAGAGGGGCCACGCTCTTAGTATCGTACAACTTATTTATTTTTTTGTTATAAAGCTTGCGTGAACATTGAATTTCGTCATTAGGAAGAATAGGTTCTAGTATTTCAAAAAATGTCCTCTTGTTGAAAATGTGTCGCAAGGAAAATGGTAAGAACGTGTCTGCAGCTGTATTATGCGCATGGGAAGTAAGTAGCATATTATGTAATACACGGTTAGGCGCCAATTTTTTGGTCACATCTTTCCCACGTTGATAACGGAAATTTGCAAAACATGAATGCGTGCGCTGGGCGCAGGTATGCGTACTGCTGCATTAATGTAAGTTTCTGAGGTTCGCTGAGTTTGAATTGGTTGACTTGTTTTTCAGTAACTGCGAAACAGATTACATTCCCTGAGTGCACGACGCATGTACTGCACAACCATTATGTAATTCACTGCCGTGTGCAGCGGTTTTATGGGTATTGAATTATTATCACAGATCTGTGTCCATTTTATTGGCAGTCTATGAGTGCTAGGTATAAGAATCTATTCTTCAAAACGACAACCTCCAATTTATACTCACACAAGCTTACGGCAAAAGAGTTTGGGGCAATAACAGGGTGGTCACCCCTGTTATTTTCATGAAAGGTTGCCAATTTCTGAATAGATTCTTTACATGTAGACGACTAGGTTAGCATGAAAAAGTATGCGAAACAATGCTTCTTATTTTGAAGTGGTTTCTGGTGTTTTACAAAAGTAAAATTTACACACCTTATGTCCAAGTGTGAATATCTCCCGTATTTTTTTTTTTTTCCGTGAGACTGTAAGATACGTTAGACTTACTGAACATTAAAATATATCTTATGACAATGCTTAGTTCACTCTATAAACGCGCAAACAAAAATACTTGAATGCAAACTTTAGAAGTACTGGTAGACTTTTACATGTAGACTACTACACATAATTAAATTTTGGTTACAGAATCGAATTAAGCTTTAAAATAACAGATTTAGATGTAAAAATTTTACTGGTTAGTGAATGAAATAAAGTAACCAGCTGACCCAATCTGTTACCCTAATGCATAGTTTTCTCAAATTTTTAATGTGTCAATACTATTAACAGATTCGGTAGTGATAAACCTTGCAACATATTGAATCTGCTGACATTTCACTGACTATGATTTAGATTGTAAGGTAAGTGAGTGTTGTGTCTCGTTGACAGGAAAGTAATTAAAGACAGTAAAAAAAAACACAACTTGACACAATGACAGAAACTACAAGAGGAATAGGCCATGGGCATTTTTCAAAAACCATCTCAGCATTCGTCTGAAGCTGATTCAGACAGAACATAACGGATAACCGAAATCAGGCCGGGGTTCAAATGTTACAAGAGCTAGGGAAAATTATGAAAGCATCCCGTGACATTAATTCTTGAACGAAACTTTTATTTTAGAGAAGTGTGTAGGTGGCGCTGTCGTATTTACGTGCTGTGCAAGTTACACAATATGTGCAAACTTCAATTGATGGGCGTTGCCGTAATTAAGGTGGCCGAGATTTGCTATTTTTCGCGAAGCATAATATCTAAGATTATGACCGAGAATAACTGAGACATGTGTGTTCAGTGATAGATACAGGCCAACAATGCGCAGGATTGTGAAGAAAAATAAGAGTATAACAGCGGCAAAAGAGACTGCTGAGCTGAATGTCAAGTTCACAAAACTTGTTAGCGGAACGAGGGCAATTCCACAAACCGTGTATTTCTGGACGAGCTACAATTCAACGGCCTTTCATCATGAGAGTGCCACAATGGCACCGCAGACTTAAGCCTGCTTTATAGGTTACTGAACTGTAATTTGGTCGTATGAGTCCTGCTTCACAATATTTCCGACGTCTAGTCAAGTTTACATCTAGAGAATGTCATCAATATAAGTAATATATGATAGTGGATGTTACGTCTCGTCGACAGCAGGCCATTAGCGATAGTGACACAGAATTTGACACAATAACAGAAACTGGGAGAAAAATTGGCCATGGCCTTTGTTAAGCAACAATCATGCCCATTCGGTTGGAGCTGTTTCGAGTAACCGTGAACATCCGAAATCAGAATTGCTGGAGCCGGGAATCAGACCCGGGTCTTCACGACTGCAAGTCCACCTACAGTTAAGATTGTCTGCTGCCAAGAGTGAAACATGGCGGCTTTTCGATCATGGAAAATGTAAACTCGTTGGTGTATCATGTTAGGCCATGGTACTGGTGTTAGGCTGTCATCATTACCGTCTAAGATCGCGCCACGGCCAAAGACAATGTGACCAGGCTCATCCGATGGTGTAAACTTTATTCCTCGGTGATGGCGCCTGTCTCCACAGTTCACATTGTTCAAGATTGGTTTTCTGAGCACCTGAATAAAGTATGACATCGGCGAGGGGGTCGCAACTTGAGAAAATCTGTGTACACTCAAAAATCAAAAGAAATTTTTTAAGAATCTTGAGTTCACCCTAAACTCAGGAAACAATTTCAAATAATCTTTAAATATCCCCAAAAATTCTTCAGAATCTTCCATAATTCTATTTTAATTCAAATATATTGTAAAAATCACAAAACATCTTTGAAAACTTCAAATAATATCTTTGAAAATTCAAAGTAGGGAAAATCTCAAGAAAATAAAAAAAAAAAAAAATCTTTCAATGTTTGTAAAATCTTTGAAAATCCAAAATTTCTAATAATCCAAACAAATTGTAAAATCAAAAATAAAAAATCGAAAGTCACAATTCCAAAAACCTTAGAAAATTACAAAACATATTTTAAAATAACAGAAAATCAACGAAAATTCCAGCAAAATGATGAAAATACCTTTAAAAATTTCATAAAATCATAAGGAATTCCATGAAAATCACTCAAATCATTCAAAACCTCTAAAAAAATTCATGAGCAAAACCGAAGAATCTTCTAATGTCATTGAAAATAAAAAAAATAAGAAAAACTCTCCGAAAATCGCAAAAAAAAAATCTTTGAAAATCTCAAAATTTTTTCAACCCCCACAAAAAGAAACCTCTTTAAAATTCGGAAAATTATTTCTAAATAGTTGAAAATCCCGACATATCTTTCAAAATCACAAAAATATCTTCACAAATCAAATAGAAATCTTTGTAAATCAAATAAAAATCTATGTAAATCAAATAAAAATCTCGTACATTGTACAAATCTTGTATATCAAATTAAAATTTCTGAAATTCCCATAATATTTTTGAAAATCCCCTAATTATTAAAAAAAACCTACAGACATTTCAAAACCACCAAAATTCTTTGGAGATTTTAAATCTGTTTTCACATTTTTACACAGTTGTTTCCCCCTCGGACATCTGGCATGGTCCTATCAATCGTATGATCTCAATGTGCATACTTACATACGTCTGCCATCATGGTTGACAAAACTTGTCAGTGTTTGCAGGGAATAATAATACAACATTAACTCGCAAACCATACATATGACTTTTTAGTTTCACATTTCGGGGATAGTGCAAGCAGCTCTGAAAGTCAACAGGCATACTAAACATTGTTAGTCACGATTGTTTGATTTATTTTTAAATTTTAATATTTGTGGCCATCCCTTGTATGAATATGCCCACTGGTTTATATATACTGGTACAAATGGCGTTTGTTTAACACTGTATTTATTAACAAGCCAAACCAAACAACAAACTTTATTTTTCTGTTCGCTACGTACGCAACGTACTCGGTACGAGAACGACCTCGTGGTCAAGGCCAGAAGCGGCAGGTATTTTTTTTTTCTTAAATCTCATCATCCAGTCGCAAGGAAATTGACCACGAGGAATTTCCTTCTACCGTGACTATGCGCACAGGTATGATGTGCACAGCCTTTCTATGGAACCTACCTAAGAAGTACGAGTTCCCATTTTTTTCCTAAGTGTCCTATGCGAGGTGCTTACCTGAAACGAGCTCGGAAGTTCTTGATCACGGTTCCGATCGGCCACTTGAAGTGTGTATTTTCCCGTGTGGTTTCCCGTTTCCAATCCAGAATTCCAGGGAAGATGTCACATAGCTACAATCATCCATACGCTAACCAGCCGTTTGTTTTCAAGGGTAATAGTGCACGGTCATAATTTAATTTCGGTATTTCCCTACGCATTTTTGAAGTCATATGAACATTTTTTTGTATTTCATGCTCTAAATGATAGTCTACTACATATTTTTACATCATCAGTTGATAAATAACTTCCATATTAACTGACGCTTGTTGGAAGAAAGAAAAGGTGTGTTATTTCTTATCTTCCAACTAATGTCAGTTACCATGGAAATAGGGTCCGCGGTGGCCGAATGGTCATACCGGCGTTCCGCGTACGATTCCCGGCAGGATCAGTCCCCGGATTTTCGCATGTAGTAATCGTGCCGGATCGGGAATCTCCCGTTTCTCTAGCCCTTTGATTTCGGTGTTGCTTCATACCATCCTCATGCCACCCCTCATCAGCGTTTAAAACCTCGATGTTAAAAGCGCTGACCAAAGTCTCACACTCACTATGAAAATAATTTAATATCTAATAATGAAAAAATGTGTAGTAGATTTAACACTTGGAACACGAAATATCAAACATATTGTTACAAGTTTGAGAGCACAAACTTTATATGTGGGCAATTCCCATGAGTTCTTTGGGATAGAGGTCTTATAATTATAAATAAAAGAGTTAAATTAAGTACTGGATTTAATAGCTCACAAAGCTACGAAATACACAAAACAGTAATCAACTAGAACTCTCACAACACAATTAGTTATGCACACAATTACTCCTGT